>JAQGBT010004284.1:0-17000 GCA_034698585.1 Disparrhopalites patrizii | reverse complement strand
TAATAATACCTTAATTTATTGCTGATATCCTCGATTTCGTTATTGAAGGACTCCAAAAAGCTGAGGGAGATGAGACAGAAATAGTAGGAGGTGGCCATCCAGAAGGCGAGCATCAAGGTATCCCCCAATAAGGCCAATCCCACGAGCCACCCAGAAGATCCGGGACCTTCCGGGAGGAGATTGACCCAAGAAAAAGGAACTTGCCTCATCATGACAAAGCAAACTGTGGGAAGACAGAGGACGGGGAAGAAATAGATGGGCAAATATTTCAAAAAGTCCTTGAGAACCCGATGACCCGCCTCATCCTCCCGTTTCCTCTGGACAAGTACGTCTTCTGGGGAGGTTGAGGACAAGATCCGTCGTACTGGAGGCCGTCTCCCACCGTTTTTGTTGCTATTCATGGGGTTGTTGTGACGACCAAGAGGTCTGGAAGGAGTCTGGAAGCCGTTGCAGTAGAGCAATAAATTCTTGTGGAACCATCCTTGTTGGTTGAAGGTGAAGCCGTTGAAGATGGTGGCTTGTAATTTGGGGAATTCCACGAAGAGCTGGAAGTTCCAGAAGGGGATGGTGACCGAGGTGATGAAGGGGATGAAGGTGATGAGGATGGCGTAGGATTCCTCCTCCTTTGTCCGCCAGTACTGGAGGAGGGAGGTGAGGAAGCCGTTGAAGAGGTAGAGGCTGTGGAGGCAGGCGAAGAAGAGCCAGAGGCTGTGGGCCGCCTTCTTGGTGGAGGCCACGGATATCCTTTTCGTTCTTTGGTTCACCTCCAAAGGGAAGATATTGGCCCAGCTACAGATCGTCAATGTCCCCATATTCATCAACATGTCCTGGCCTTGCATGATTTCGAGTGTCTTTCTGTACTTTTTCGTCAATTTTTTAGGTTTTTTAGTTTTTAGGTTTTACGTTAATTAGTTTGTTCCCAAATTTTTAGTTTATTCCCAAGTTTTTAGGTTTGTTCCCAAATTTTTAGGTTTGCTCCCAAATTTTTGAATTTGTCCTGTGATTTTTAGGTTTGATCGCAAATTTTTAGGTTTGTTTCCAAATTTTTAGTTTGTTCCCAAATTTTTATGTTTGATTGCAAATTTTTAATTTTGTTCTAAGATTTTTAGCTTTGATCGTAAATTTTTAGATTTGTCCTAAAATTTTTAGGTTTGATCGCAAATTTTTAGATTAATCCTGAGATTTTTAGGACTTTTCCTTGCCCAGAAAAAATTCCCGGGTAATAACGAATTTTTCGGATAAAGAAGGAAATATTAACCGGAGAAAATGAATTTCTCCTTCAATTTTTCCCTTTGTGTTGGTTGAAGAGCAAAAGTGCCAATGAGTCCAAGTTCACCCGAGTCTGCCTTTTATATGCCCAACAAAGTCAGGAAAGGTTGGGGGAATTGACATTTAATGACAACGATGTACAATACGTATCGGAATGGGCAATTAAGAAATCACGGTCTCTCCCAATGACCGAGACACCCAGGGGGAACGTGAATGAAAATCACGGTCAAATTATCCCTCAATAACCCCCGGTATTTATGGTGGGATGACAAGCCTTTGATTTGTTAATTATAAACTTGGTGTCCCAAAATAAATCCGAATATATGGATATAAACAATTATCTGAAAGTATATAACTTTCCCCTCTATGTATAGGATATACCCGTATCGATTCAAAACCCTGGAAAACTTCCAGGCATTCCCCCCGCGAATGTCCAATACAAATCCTTCCTGGAGGAAATTTTCCAGACGAGGCACCTACCCGGCCTTTTTGGGGAGAAATTGATATCGGAGAAGTATACAGAAGTGAGACGGCGGTGACGGCAAGATACAAAATGCTACCAGGATTGGTTTCTACCCGGGCTTTTATATACCCACCACGTTCCTCCTGCATGTGCCAATGTGCCCTACATGGGCCGAGATAAATGCCCCAGAGGGGGCAATCAGGAAAAGCGGGTAATTACCCCCAAAAGAAGGAAAAGAAATTATATCTAGCCATTTATTTTATATTGACTGAACCAAAGGGGTAAATTGCCGAGAATTGAGTCATTATGCCCGGCTTTGTCCCAGTAATGCCATTATGCATAGATATATGAACGTCGAGATAAATACACATATGTGTAAAATATGCAGGAATTCGTATATATGTCTTATATACATATGTATAAAGTATGTTATATACAAAAAAGGTTTCTCCATTTACACAAGGAAATATTTGATGAAATGAGCTCGTTTCCAAATAATTATCTTCCATTTTATTCTTCCTTTCCTCAATCCCTTTTTAGTCTTATCATTATTATACATATAGGAAAATAACATTTAATTGGCTTCATTTTCTCTCTACATTTTTTCTGTATTTCTCCGTTTTTGTCTCTCCGGCCTATATTCCATTTTATTGTCGTATACCAATTTTTTTAAGCAGGTATTTTTTCTCGTGTAATTACAGACCTTAAATTTGGGTGTAAAAATATAACCCATTTTAATTTTTAATTTCTCCTTTTTTCTTATGTCTCTCTCCTTGTATTTAATTACATGGGCGAGGATACCTTGGAATTGGGGCATTTCATGTATTTCAAAGGGGTAAAAATACTTTCACTACACGTACATGTAACATATGTATATTGTACATGCATTATAATTTAGTCTTTGTGTAGTTAATTAAAATTTTGCCATGAAACTCAGTTTGATCTACTTTTTCGGGGGAATTTCGCGACTCTTCTTTCTCCTTACATATTCAAATGGTACATATGTAATCATATATAAGAAAGTAATTATTTTACAAAGGAGTATACATAACCTTTTTTCGGGTCTCAAATTACGTTAAAAGCTCAGTAAACACACCATGTACCCTTTGTACACACACATTATATAGTTAACATTTAACATACTTAAAGATTTTCGCCCTTTCCGGGTGAAGACACACATTTTGGACTGGGGAATAACTGGGAAATAGTAAATGGGGATTGTGTGTATACACAGGGGAAAAAAGAGCCGGGAGAAAAACAAAATCCCGGGCTTTATGGGGGAATTATGGGGAAATATCAGACTTGTGTAAGAAGAAGGGAAGCCCGTAAATTGGAGGTAGTTACGTATGTATATTTGAAGGGAAATTGTTAGGGTACATTTAGATACGGAGTTAAAGAGGGGATTAAATGGGGAGAGGAAATGTGTCTTTATCTTCAGATGTGAAAGTTGACAGAAGGAAGTGGCACTAATAATTTCGTGCGGCCCTGTAATTTACCCCCTTTTGGCGACTCTCTCAAACGGGCTTTATAACATTGAAATAACGACCTACAGAACATGACAAAAAATTCTTGCAAACGAATAATAAAAATTTTGTTTCCTAAGAAAATTTTTTTTTTGTATATTAAAGTATATTTTAATATAGGTACGAATTTTTTTTAGAGGAGATGGGCTCCGACGGTATAGAGGAGGGCGGAGGAGATGAGGATGATGTTATAGAGGGAATCCCCGATTTTGGGGGATCCATTCGCTGATAAAGATCGAGCACCTTCCCGGAGCTGATTATCTTCCAAATGAGGTTGATCTCCTTGGATTTCATAGAGATTTTTGTCATCATGATGATCTGGAGGATGTTTATGGTTCTTCTTGTCATCTCCTTTTGGCTCCGCCTCCGGTTCCACCGTGGGCTCTCCCTCCGGCTCGGGTTGACCCGTGGGTTCCGGCTCGGATTTGGGCTCCGCCTCCGGTTCCGCTTGGGCATTATCACCCACATGGGATTTCTCCGGGACTTTCTCCGTCGTGTGATCCCCTTCTGGCTCCGCTTCTGGCTCGGATTTCGGTTCCGGTTCCGCTTTTGGCTCCGCTTCCGGCTCTGATTTTGGCTCCGCTTCCGGCTCTGCTTTTGTCTCCACTTCCGGTTCTGCCTTCGGCTCCGCTTCTGGCTCGGGCTCGGCGGTGGAGCCGGGCTCGATGACGTCACTGGAGGAGTACATGTAGGATTTGAGCCCAATGAAGAACCGGATGACCCGGAAGTTGATGGACTGGAAGTCGTAGGTATTCGTATAGAATCTCTGGAGACGGTTCGTGGTGACAAAGGCATAGCCTTTCCCATCAATGGCGAAGGTGTCCGGGATCTGGAGCTCCACGTCATTCTGGATGAGAAGGGCCTCATTCTTGTCCGTGAGGTTGGAGTAGGAGGTGTTCCAGGAGTTGACGGAATTGGAGCCATACAAGCCAAAGTAGAGATTCCCACTGGAGTCCGTCATGAGGCCTCCGGATTGGGAAGCTTTCATTCCGAGGGTCTTGACGTCGGAATCCTGGAGATTTGTGAGTCCATTCGTGTCCTTCTTCCTCTTCAGGGTCTCCGTGGGGACGGAGAAGAGCTTGTAGGAGCTCAGGGGGGTGAAGAAGAGCGTCTTGAAGCCCGTGTCCAAGGGCGATAATGCAATGCCGTTCACACTGGAGTTGAAGTCATAGGCTTTCCCTGTTGTATAAATACAAAAAGCAATAAAAACAATATTATTACCGGTTTTTTAAAATAAATTAAATATTAAAAATTAAGTAAATTAAATATTAAAAATTAAATAAATTAAATTTTAAAAATTAAGTAAATCAAATATTAAAAATTAAGTAAATTAAATATTAAAAATTAAATAAATTAAATATTAAAAATTAAATTATTTTTTTTAAATTCCTTTTTTACAGGGATTGGCATCCGAAAAAAAAAGAATTAAAATTGGAATTAAAATAGGCGTTTTTCCTAATTATGGATACAAATTTAAATTTCGGATATCTAATTCCAAATACAATTTTGTTCAAATATTCAGACATATTAATATGTATATTCAAATACTTTTCGAATACGTTTTAAAAATTCATTTGCAATGCAATCTGGGATAATTTGTAGATTATAATAAACGCAAAACCAATGCACAAAAATTACAAATTGGCTCCGCAACTCGGATTTTGCAACAATCATGATTTTACGGACGAAACAGTTACATTACTGCCAATTGAAAAAATCATCGTAACAATACCTTGATTTTGCAAAAAAAAAAGCTTGCCCGAAGGCGGGAATTTAGAGCAACATAATGAAGGAAATTTCGAATACCAATAAAGTATGGGAATCCAAATGTCAACGTTTGAATACGAATTTGAACGAATGTATTTGTAACTATAAATTCCAATTAAAATATTTTTCTGACAAGAATAAGGATACAAATTCCGCTCAAAATACTGAAAAATATTAATCTAATTCCGATTTGAATTCCAATACCGATTCGGATGTCATACCTTGATTCCTAAAATTAATTATCTAACCAATTAACACCGGAAATTAGCCACATCCCACAATTTTGTATTCATCATTTACGGAGCGCGTTTATTTAAGTTAAGAGACCCTTATTTACGTGATTGTTGAGAGTCAAAGCCTCATGATTGAGTATAATTATACTCTTCCTCCGTGTAAATCCACTGTTCACCATAATCACCCCGATTTAGTAAATAAAGACATCTTCATTGGAGATAAATGAGCGTTTTGTGAAAAAGGTTGAAAGGGTTAGTTGCCACTTTGCAGGCATTGGCACACAACGTTTAGCAAGGAAAAGAAATTAGGATCATTTGCAAGTATTATTTCTCCGGTACATAAATGTACTTGATACAGATACAGAATTTTTTTTTCTGTCCACATAAATTATGTGTTGAGAAAAAAAAATATTTGGAACAATTAAGACCATTTAGCATTTAAGAATTGGAACGTTTTTTTATATTTTTTTCGTTGCTTGTAAATAGTTAATGGTCATAATTGTGAAGCAGGGCAAGATAATGTTTTGAATAACAAAAATTTTGCATACATTTACACACATTACACCATCCTTTGTTCACAATGCATTGGCTCTGAATTGGAAGATAATATATTAGGTATGTGTTGCTTTGATTTAATTTGAGAAATCGTGTGATGCACCGGGGAGCCAGTGATTTTTTGAGAATGAACTTTTTTTTTCCATAGACGTCAAGACCAGAAAGAGTTTGACGTCATAGCTTCCAGTTTAACCTTCTCCTTCCTCTAATAATATTCCTTTGGAAAGGATTTTTAATTTATTTAAATAGGGACACACGTAATAATTATCAAATGCGTAAAAGAACGGACATTTAACAGGTAAGCGAATAGTACCTACAATGTGAGGCTACGTCAATAATCACCGTCTTTTTTGGCACCTTCGGACCACACATACCACCAAAGTGTAATTTTCTGTCCATGTTTAGTGCCAAAAAAAAAAACATTTACCATACATTATATTGTGTATATATGTGACGTATTTTCTACTGTCGGAGGCAATAATAATAATAATGACGTGTGTACACAGTTGTATTTCATACGATATAAAGTTTTAAATAGCCAGCCCAGCCATAATTATTGTGGAAGGAAGAAACTTGGAAATTATGTGCCGATGGAGACGTCCATCGTCTGTCATTACGGAAAAACATAATATTATCTTCAGCTAGAGCACACGCTGGGGCGAGATTAAATTAATTCCACGTGCGCAAATACAAATATAATTACATCTGTATATGGTCCTGGCATTAAAATAATATTTTCTCCAATGACATATTTAACCCTTTCTTCTTTTCTAAATCTCCCAAATGTCCTTCGACTTTATAGGATTTTCGTCCCAATTTTTTCCCGTATTTTAAGCTATAGGAAACCACCCGGGGAAAATGCGGAAAAGGAAAAAATATTTATATACTTAAATAATATTCATATTTAAATAATATTTATATAACTATATGCATGAGATAAACAATGAAAAATGCCCGGGATTGTTCTGGACAAAAATGTCCACAGCTGGAAATGTCGGATGATCCAGAAATTATGTTTTTCCCTTCCCAAAAGTCTTGCATTTTTCAATGCAATCAATGTCAATGAGGAAGTGCCATGTGTGTGGGGTGATTTTGTGGCTGCAATTTACCCCTTTATAGGCCCTAATTGGCCCACACAATGGCGTGCAATTGGATTTTGTTGTGATTTAATTTAATATTTTTGTTTGCTCTCTGTCACGGCAGTTATTTATTTACGGACAAAGGGGCTCTTCCTGGACAAAGGGTAAATTATATTATTGGAATTCACATACATATACGTATACATATCAATATATAATTATATGTAAATGTATATGTACATATGTATATATAGATATAGAAAAAAGTAGGGCAAGAGGTTCCAGTGGAAATGTGTGAATTTATTAGCTTATCGCATAATAGTGTACCTTTTATTTTTTAGAAATAATTGTATTTTTTCACGTCTACAAGTACTTTTATTCTAAAAGCCATGAGAACTGTGCTGCTAGGCCCATTATGATGGTATAATTGTGTTTATAAGGGATTATGACAGTGACCAGAAACCGATTTTCCCATGTTGTGGAAAAAATCTTATGCACGCACATGTGTTTTCATGCTCCATCATTAGCGAATTTTCTATAAATGTGTATAAAAATATGTTTTTCTTCACGAATGCATGCACCTCTTGAGCTCTCCAAACATCCTTTTCAATGTCAATGTGAACCGGTTGTGATATAAGCATATTGTTACAGAGAGAGAGAGCGATAGAGAGAGAGAGAGAGAGAGAGAGAGAGAGAGAAGGCCATAAAATTTCTCACAACACTTAAACCCTTGATAATAATGGAAGTGCATGGAAAGGTTTCTGAGGAGCAACAGAAAAGTGAAGAAATAGCAAAGTCATGAAACTGGATTTTTGCTTAAAAATATATGCGATACTATAAATAAATATAAAAACTTGGCTCTTTCCACACAGCAAAATCCTCTGACTGGTTTCTTGTTAGTAATAAAGAAAATGATGCTGGAGAGCAAGAAAAACGTCGAACAATAAACTTGTTCACCCTGGTCGTTCCTTCATGTATAGACTAATTCATTTTAGAGTGAGCGTGTACTAACCACATTGGTTGCACGTTGCATTTTTGCACACATGAGGTCCCATTTTTTTTAAATTATACGCATTTTTTCCAAAGACAGGCGTTTTTTTCCCTTGATTTGTCGTCACTGCTAGTTTCACAGAAATACGGTGGCAACAGGCTGTGTCATTAATTGTATGGGTTGTATGTTAATCAACCAAAGATTCAAGCCAAAAAAAATTACGAGGAAAAAAGGTAGGCGAACATAAAAATGTGTGGACAGAGAGCAATTTATTATACGCGGGAGAAAGAGCGCATGAAGAGGAAGAGAGAGAGAGAGAAAGTCCGAGGAAACAAGAGAGTGACAAGGAAAGAGAGACGGGGTAAAGAGAGAGCAAGGTAGAAAGGAAAGAGAGAGACATTTAGAGATATAGAGATAGAGAGAGAGAGAGGAGACATAAATAAAAAAAATGGAGAGAAAAAGCCCAGAGAAAGATCAAAGAGAAAGAAGAGAGACAATGAGAGAGAGAGCGAAGAGGCAGATAAAGATAAAGAGAGAAACGAGACAGATACAGAGAGAGCGAAGATACAGTTGAAGAGAAAGAGAGAGACGAGAGAGATACAGAGAAAGAGACAAATAAAGAGAAAGAGAGAAACGAGACAGATATAGATAAAGAGAGAGAAGAGACAAATAAAGAGAGAGAAGAGACAGTTGAAGAGAGAGAGAGCAGAGACGGAGAAATAGAGAGAAGAGAGACAGTTGAAGAGAGAGAGAGCAGAGAAGGAGAAAGAGAGAGAAGAGATACAGTTGAAGAGAGAGAGCAGAGAAGGAGAAAGAGAGAGAAGAGAGACAGTTGAAGAGAGAGAGCAGAGACGAGACAAATGAAGAGAAAGAGAGATCGAGAAGAGTGAGAGATGGACGAAAACAGAGAGAGAGAGAGAGAGAGAGAGAGAGAGAGACAGAGAGAGAGCAAGAAAGTGAGAAGGAAAACAACGAAGGGAGAGGACCAGGAAACGATACAGAAATATCAAGTCGTATACGAAAATGCAATATAAACTAAAAGGTATACAAATGTGCAAAAACACAACAAAGAAAAGAGTATCCTTTTAATTACAAAAAAAAGTGTGCAAAATTAGCTCTCTTGGCAAAACACGAGGCTCCACTTTATTATTATTTAAGTCTCGTTATATGTATTGGTATATGCTTACAGTTTGTACCCCATTTATTAGTATACATTGATTACGGATTGCCCAAAATATGCAAATGTGCGTGGTACAGTCGCCACTTTTTTCCTTGCAATTCCCTTTGTGCCACGCGAATATTAAATTACATTGAGACACCAACACCTCCCCTAATGGAATGTAACGTGTGGGGGCAATCCGATACTTTATAGCTAATGACGAAGCTACTGGCATACACCTTCTCTCCTTTTTCACACACTTGTCTCTTCCCTTTAATAGGAATTGTTCCAAGAGACCAAAAAAAAATGAAAAAAAATTGCAAACGTGTTCCACTGGAACGCCCCAATGTCTTGCCCATTTTTTTTCAATGTATATCCTAGCCAAAAAGGAACAGCCCACATTGGAGGTTGTTAATAATATCAGTTTGTCATAATAAATAATAATAAAAGAGAGCAATTGTTGGGGTCACGTAGACTAGTTTCCTCTGGGGGAAAAAAACTGGAGAGTAATAGGTGATGATCCTACAAATGATAGGACAATTTTTACCCATTAAAAAACATTTGCATTGTACTTTGTATTAGACACTCGCGTGTCTCACCTTAACCCTTTGTCCAGGAATTTATTTTTTCTTGGGTCCCAAACACCATTGGAGCTATGGGGAATGGCAGGACCTTGCAGGAAGGACAGCGTGAGGTCTTCCACACTTATTAATTATAATTATCTCTTCGTGGATGAAACGGCAAATATGATTATTTCATTTGAGACCTAAATTATTTATACCAGTCTTATGTACAATAGCACAATAAATCAATATAATATATCCTCATTCTCAGTATTTACTAACATCACTTATAGGATTCTCTTAATCGTATTTTATCTTCGATTCATTGACAACTCTTTATCCTTTTTATTGACCTTATATGACGTGTGTTTATATAATAACATACGCGTTTGTATGTGTACATTTGCTGTTTATTATGCAACGAAATAAAGGAATGGATCGATCACCTATTTTTTTTCTGCCAGGGAAATTATTTAATTTTAAATTTGATACTACAGAAATTATTTCTCCAGGTAATTTATTCTCCCGGCCATTGAAGATTTGATGGGGGATTTGACCAATTATGCCACTTCCGCTTTTTAATAGGAACGAAAATAGCACGCTTGAGCGGATATTTCATTGGCTGTTCATTTTGCTCAGTTCATTTTGGCATCAATTTGCTCTTCAAAAAAGTAGAGAAACTCCATTTAAATTGGAAATAGCTGAACGGCTGAACGGATACTGAATGTCTCGCAATCAAAAATAGCTTTTTTTGAATTTAAATCAATGCAATTGCCAAAACGGAAATTGTTTGAAAAGGAGTCTAATTAGAAAATATGAGACCTTTCGTCTAGGCAAAATCCATATAAAGCAACATTTGGCGGTGATTTTGTGGGTATAATAAAATATTTATCGAAACTTCCCGTCTTGCTACTGGACATCCTGTTTTTCTCCCGAATTTTTCTCCGGACTTATTCATAGAATAATTTATTTACTGCGGACGACTCAATCTTCTAATTATTCCCCTATTTGCGCCTCCTGGATAAATTAATGGGAGTGATAACGGTGTAATAATGGATGAGAAACCACCCATTACGAAGCTTGAGAAAATGTCCTCCCTTATTATTCATAGGATAAATCTACGGGGTTCCTATAATGGACGGAATGCAAAGGTGTCAATTAAATATGTGCTACGTCAATGGCATGAGCTGTAAAGGTGACACTTGTATTTTGCGTAACATTATTCTCGAAAAAAAAAAATTCCTCGCCTTGTTAAATATGTTTCCCTGGGACGAATGCTAAATACATGGGATTTGACCTTTTTTGGAAGATCCTTTACGATGTTTGTTTTTTGGCCCAGAGAACCGTTAATTGGGGTGGGAAATTCTCCTTTACAACCAACAATTAGTAGGAAGGATGACAAAAAAAAAAAGGAAGAGATAACTCAAGTTCAAAAGTTTTGAAAAATGTATAAGTTGAGGTAAAAACCTTGTGAGAGAAAAAAGAGTTTATTTACAGTATCAAAAGAGGTCTTAAACGTCCTAATTATTCTCATGCTTACTTTATAATGATAGTAGTTGTTTTTTCCCCCTTTTAATTGTTATTACCCTCTGGGGGGAAATACATAAATGAGGGACTAATTTGTTGAGGTTTCCTTCTTGCATTTTTCATGAATAAAAACTCACACCCTCTCTAACCCCTTGCTTTAACCCTGTACATATATTCCTCTGAAGGAATTGCAGGACTAATTACAGGTGACTTTCTCATGAATAAAACACTCGTATTAGAGATAATACTGGCAGACCTCGTGCTCGTAAAGTGCTTCAAACGGCTTCATGATAATCCTGAAAAATAGTCATTTTGGAGAAGAAAAATCTGGTTTTCTTCACCTTCTCCTTTACCAGAAGCTTCAGCCAGCAAATGCCCATTTAGTTATCACAGAAAAGATGTCTTTCAATGACATAAAATAGTATGCATAATAGCCACCAAATATTTTGTATTGTAATGTTTCTGAATTAAAATGAAAACAAAAGTGGTCTCATAATTGCGCTTTCCGACCGGCTACAATGACACCGGTATGTACACGGTAGTAAAAAATTAAATGTTATTTTAAAAGGTTTTCCCAAGCGTTAGTTATTATCATGGGCAATTTGCAACCCGCAAGGAGAAAGTGAGCATGTTGGACTTAAATAATAAATTTTGGATTATCACACTCATATACATTTCATTTTGTAGCAGATACATATGTATACTATAGGTACAAATGTATATGTATATACTTATATAGGTATGTATGTACCAACAAGTACTTCGGGTCTTACGTAACCTTTTATGCAAAATTTGAGGAAACTTTTACTTTCAGGATAATCATTGAGCATTCTAAATAGGAAGAAACGATGGAGAAATTCTGTTTTATTTCCTCCACCCTTGTAATCTTTTTAAATGGGCAATCGACGGAAGTGCTCGTGCACACGTGGAAGGGAAATATGTGCGGATTTAATTCCATGCAAATCATCCAAAAATACGGAGGTGCAGGAATTATCTATACATATACGGAAATCTTGGTAGTCCCATGAGGAAGGGTTCAAGAAGAAGAAGGGACCTGCAGGAAATCACGTGTCAAGCAAGTGCTTTCATTTTTCTTTTGTCATTATGCCCATAATGTCACCTGTCAACAGGAGACATACGGAGGGGTAAGAACAGGGAGAAATATACCAGTAGGGAATTTTTGAATAATGGTCACAATTGCCACGAAAGTTAGCCTTTCACAATGTGTACGCTACGGTGAGAAACAAGGAAAGAGAGAAAACGGTGGAGAGATTGCGGGTGGTAAATGCAGAGGGAAAGAAATATTTTTAGAACGAAAAAAGAGAGAAAGCTGAAAAGTAGAAAGACACAGAAAGTAGGGAACCGACAAAAAAGAAGAAAAGACAGAGAAAGAGAACAGAAGGAGAAATAAAAGACAAATAAAAGGGACAGAAAGAGAAGAGAGAAATAAATGATAGAGAAAGAGAAGACAGAAATAAAAGAGACGTAATGAAAGAGGAAAAAACAAAGAGGAAAAAGAGAAAAGCCAAAGAAAGAAGAAATGAAAAAACAGAGAAAGACGAAAATTAAAAAACAGAAAGACGAAAATTAAAAAAAACAGAAAGACGAAAATTAAAAAAACAGAAAGTAGAAAAGGGAAAATCGGAGTCGGGAAAATGGTAAAATTGGGGAGATGGACAAAAAAGAAAATGGAAGAAAGAAACAAGAAAAGAAGGAGGAAAAATGGAAAAATAGGGGAAAGGCAAAAGGGAGAAAGAAAGTGGAAAGCAAAGAGAAAAAGGAACCAGGAAATCAAAAGCGAGTAAATGAGGAAACAGAGAAGAGACACAGAAGAGAGACTTTTATATGCCGCAGAAAATGGAAGGAAATGAGAGAGAAACCCCCAAAAACGCAAAAACATCAGTAAAATTAAATTTCAGACATAAAAATGCGTTCCAACACACCGAGACGAGAGATGCGTGTACATCAACAAATGAAAAGAACATGCCAATGTCGGCGTAAAAAATTGGGAAGCAGCATAGTACAAATGTATTATCTGTATACCAAGAAGAAGTAAAAATGTGTACAAATTAGAACGAAAGGGAATGGGGAAAACGAGGAAAAAAGGATTAACGCGCAAGGAGAGGACAATTAGAGAAAAACAGAGGAAATGAGAAGTAAAAAAAATTGTGTAAGTATTCCCTCGCAAAAATCTCCCTGATAAGACTTTTTTAAACCAGTCCCAAAGGATGAGCCAAGACTGGTTTTTCAGTGATTTAAACAGGGAAAAAGACTGGAATAACAATGAAGAATGATTATCCTGATTACGAAAACCGCTCTTTCAGTGCCTCTGCCAAATCTGCCAACAGGTCAACACGCGATTGTTGCATGAGGATTTTTTTTAAATTATGTATATACAAATGTACAACCAATGCATGGAAAAGCCGTACCCGCACATGTTAAAAAGACCTGCCCACACACTCATAATGTAAAACAGTCATCGTAATAATAATGCATCTTTTTAATCCCAGTAACCCCTACAGCACTCCTCCGTATAAAAAAAAAGGAGCCCAAATAATTTGCAAAAAAATGACTCCATGCATAACAATGACTAGGAATATAACCCGTAGATTGTGTGGGAAAAAAGGATCATTTCCGTTCTTAAAATATTCCCAGACTGAAATAAAAAAAATGGTCACTTTCCTACTTACTAAATAATAAATACTACTCATAAATAAAATTAAAAAATAACCATTTTTTTGTTAGCTCATAAATCAAATGAAAAAACCACCATTTTTTTCGTTATCTGATAAATAAAATAAAATTGAATTGAAAAATAACTATTTTTTGCTAACTAATGAATAAAATTTTGCCTTTGTTTTGATGACTAAAATTAAATTAAATTAAAAAATAACAATTTTTTGCTAGCTAATAAATAAAATGTAAAAGTAACCATTTTTTTGTTCGCTAAAATAAAATAAAATTAAAAATAAACCATTTTTTTGTTCGCTAAAATAAAATAAAATGTAAAAGTAATCATTTTTTTGTTCGCTAAAATAAAATAAAATTAAAAAGTAACCATTTTTTGCTAGCTAATAAATAAAATTAAACAATAACCATTTTTTTTCGTTAGCTCATAAATAAAATAAAAATTCGGAAGAAATTACCATCAATAATACTGGTGACGGCTTGAGGATCAGCCTCCATGGAAGGATGAGTGACGGCCCAAGATGAATTCAGAGCAAAATTGTAGACAACAATCCGGGCATCCCTCGCATCCGTGATATAAGCCCAACAATCCTCCTCCTTGGAGCTACATCCCAGAGCGATATCATTCAACCAATTCCCCGTCCGACTCACGACCTCCGCCGGGAATTCATAAGTCCGGATGACCCTGTTTGTGTCCAGGTCAATGATGACCAATTTAGGCGGGCAGGTATTGTCCGGCTCCTTATCCAGGATATTCACCCTCCCCGCATCGATGACCCACATCCGATTGAACTGATCAATCTCCATGCTCTGGACCAATTGGAAGGCCGTGCAATTCCCCACCTCATTCATCTTCCAAGAGGGGTAGGGCTCCAATTTGGGACCCTCCCCCGAGGTGACCTTCTCCTCCGTCACCATCTCCTCCGACTTGTACGGGAGGCTGACCAGCGTGGCGGGAACTCCGGACTTGAGCCGTGGGACGGTCAAGAACACTCTGTCACCACTCACTTTCACCCCCACGATGGCATTATGCTCCGGGATGAATTTCTTCTCCTCCAGCCATTTCTCCCGGATCCCATCCCCCTGGAAATTAAAGTCCACCTCCTTCCAGCTTAATAGGACCTCGTAGCTTAAAAGGGGATTTGCCGGCTGACCTTCTCCCCTCACGGGCTTCCACAGCACTGTTAGTAACACTAGACCGAGGAGGGCGGGAAGATGCATTGTAGGGAGAAAAGGGTTAAAAGGAAAATTCCAGCAAAAATCTCACAAGAGCAAAAAGAAAGTGTCCGATGCGGAAGACGCTGGAAGATGTACTGAGAACTTGATTCAGTCTCTACACACACACAAAAAACTGCACAATGTCTGCAGATTTTTTTTTTTAAACTCCTCCAACCTGTACAATTATATTTGGACTTTTGCAACATGTATTTGAGCGGGGGAAGAGTTAAAAGGAAGGCTTTGAGGTACTTTTGAAGCATTATACACCTTTGTTCAGAACGCTACAATCTACCCACAATCTTTTCCCATACCCAAAGTGCATTCGAAAAGTAGTTACGGTGGAGTCTCTTTATAACAACTCTCTATATAACAGCATAATGTTAAAAAAATCGTTATAAGCGTCAGGAAATTTGAGCCGCTGGTATATAAAAGCATGTTAAATGTGTTTCCTTTTTCAGCATTAGCCAAAAATCTCGTTATAACAGCAAAATTTCTGTTCCCGTTGGTTGCTGTTATAATGAGACTCCACTGTACTAAAATACATTTTGTGTGTATGTCGTATTAATCTCTGCTGATTGCTAGTTACTATAAAAACCTCCAAGTAGCCTATATCTTCCAGTTGCTAAAAAATGTTTTTTTTTGGGGGGAGGGAAATTTAATGAGGCAGAGCTGGAGACGACGCCAAAGGGTTAAACGGTGAGTTCTACGGAACTGTCCACCAATAATTATTGTATGGAAATTATGGCTTCACCTTATTAGTGCATTCGTAACAAAAAAGGGGGCAAAATAGGAATATGCACAGAAATATAAAAATATTTATATTTAAAAAATGCCCTCTCCCAAAATGCACTTGGTCTGGCACGGGAAGGATTTTTAAAGGGGCCATTAATTAAATTCAAAGGAATGCATAGAAATAATATCATTATGAAATGATGAATAAAACATCCAAAATGTGTTATATAATAAACAAAAATACTGTTTCCTTATGCATGATTACATGGGAGGAATATTGGATGGAGTCATTCTTAATGGGTTATATATGGCTGATTATTTTTCATAGATTCCCCCGTAAGAGTGCAAAGGGTTTAGTAATTAGGAAATACCAGCATTGGAAAGTGCCTTAAATGAATTGCTTTTCCTTACATGAGGTTGATCATTACACATTTATTAATATTGGCAAAAGTCTGTAGAAGTTTGTGTGGATCCAGAGGACGTTTCTTGTAGTGATACGTAAGACAATGATAGTAAACTGCGCGTAAAAGTAATTGTTTTTTTTTCTCGGGTGGTAATAATCATAATGATCTTTAGAATAAAATATGTATACTCACAAAAAAATCCATCTTTTAGAGGGAAATATTTTTTTATCTCCTTCTGACAACGTACACTCCACACAAACATGAGTTCAATAATTACTGATTACGTACCTATGTACATAGTTTGTTGAGTGGAAGGATTTGACAGCTGCACGCTAAATCGTGAATCCTTGTGATTATAGAAGACAAAAAGTGAAGTATGTATATGCTTTTATTGAAGGGGCGACAAAAGGTTATTCTCCAGCATTTACACGTCACATTTTCTTCATCGCCGACATGGAGAATTGGGGAGTCTTTGAAATTATAGCTTATTTGGCTCTGGCTGTATTTGCTTTTCCAGCAGTTTTATGGCTCTGAATGGGAGATAAATGCGTAATTATATAGTGTTGAGGTTGAGACGGTGTGAAATAGTGAGGAAGGGAGCAATGCATAGAAAGAGAAAGAAAGCTCGAGAGCGAGTAAGAGAAATACTGAGAGAGGGGAGAATTTACAAGAAAGAGAACGGATAGAAGCGTGGGAGAGACAAGAAAATCATGAGAGAAAGAACAAAAAGAAGAAAAAACGAGAGAGAAGAGAAGAAAAAACGAGATAAAGAAAAAAGAAGAAACAACGAGATAAAGAAAAAACGAGATAAAGAAAATAGAAGAAACAA
>JAQGBT010004283.1:0-17000 GCA_034698585.1 Disparrhopalites patrizii | reverse complement strand
TAAATAGAAAAGGAAGAGACAGCGAGAGAACGAGAAGAGGAAGAGAAAGAGAAAAAGAGGAGAAAGAGAGAGATAAACAGAAAAGGAAGAGAGAAAGAGAGAGATAACGAGAAGAGGAAGAGAAAGAGAAAAAGAGGAGAAAGAGAGAGATAAACAGAAAAATAGGAGAAAGAGAGAGATGAACAGAAAAGGAAGAGAAAAAGAGAGAGATAAATAGAAAAGGAAGAGAAAGAGAGCGATAAAGAGAAAAGGAACAGAAAGAGAGAGAGAAAAAGAGAAAAAGACGAGAAAGAGAGAATGATTACGAGAAAAAGAGGAAAAAGAGAGAAGGATCACGAGAAAAGGAAGAGAAAGAGAGAAAGATAAAGAGAAAAAGAAGAGAAAGAGAGAAAGATCACGAGAAAAAGAAGAGAAAGATAAAGAGGAAAAGAAGAGAAAGAGAGAAAGATAAAGAGAAAAAGAAGAGAAAAAGAAAGATCACGAGAAAAAGAAGAGAAAGAGAGAAAGATAAAGAGGAAAAGAAGAGAAAGAGAGAAATATAAAGAGAAAAAGAAGAGAAAGAGAGAAAGATAAAGAGAGTGGGAGGGGGAGAAGGAAAGAGAGATAGAGTGGGAGGGCTAGAAGGAGAGAGATGTGAAGAGAAAGAGAGAGACATAAAAATAACAAATATAATGAAAACGATATCAACACATATTTTGGGTTTTGTATTTAATATGGTCAAAAATGCGCATCACAGAAGTCTAGCAATATACGCTGTACGGTGATATTGCAAATAAGGACAGTCTTAAAAGGGCTGGACTTGTAGTAGACTATTCGCAAACACAAGAAAATTAATAAATAAAAGCATTCAAACGGAAACGCAATACAGATGTACAAATTAAGCGTTGATAAACAACGGAACATGAGTTCGTTGGAGCAACTAAAATTAAATGTTCGCTCCCCAAAAAACCCTCCGGTCTGGTGGCCTTTGTTTACAATTTTCCTCATTTGCTCTTTGCAATTCCCTGTAACCTTTTAATTCATACCCCAGGGTTGAAATTTGTACAAGATAATATACTTCATTATTTATTTGCAAAAGAAAACCTACAGACATAATAACTGCCTTCGCATCTCACCGAAGAGAAAGACGCAGTTGTTATAATTGTTTTTTGAAAATCCCCTCAGCTTTCATTTCCTAAATAAATATTTTGGAAGCATATTGTCTCTTGTGCTACTCTCAGTGCTTATTACGTTCCTTATTTACCATCCATGTTGTATTTTGATTGGGTGGCTCCTTACCAACTAAATGACCTTTTTGACAATGTAAACTACTATAGTATTTTGGTGGTCCTTTGATGGGATTTATCATAAGTCTTTTGTCATAAGCACTTTCTCCATGGTGGAACTCAAGTCGCCAATTATTTGTCTAGCGAGTCCACGCGTCCTCCAAAGTTTCTGAATAAAAAGGAAAGCAGAGAAAGTGGAAAAACGTGTATTTTGGTAAGAAAACGGCATTATAAAATATATTTGTTTAACTGTCCCCTTTATATACGATGGAGATACATGATACGCAGCTTGAGGACTTAAAAAAGCCGTACGCACCAAAAAGGTGCACCTTCATCATTTGGATGCTTTGTAACAAGTAATTATTTTTCAATATTATCGTTCTTACAATTTGTTTGAAAGTTCAGATTTGTAGGAGTACTATTATTTACAAACAATTTGGTTCCAAATGCACTTAATTCAGAACAAAAAAAAAAGAAGTAAAATGAGCCCAACATTTCTTTGGTGCAAGCATTGATTTTTAAAAATCACGGACAAGGTTGCATTTAATTTTTAGGATATGTCCCATTTGTTTAAATTAGTAATTTTGGAATTAACGTAATTCTGGGTTGTGCCGATGACCTTCACACGTGTAGATACGTACTTGACAATTTAATCCTTCAATAATCTACACCTGACCACTCAAACATTTTTTAATCCCCGAAAATATGTTTTAATGAGCGATTGAAACATATTTGAAGATTATGTGCTGCAAAGCTCTTTTAATTTTACACAATAGGCAGACGATTCAAGGATTCTCTTATACCTGCTGGCCGATTTATTCATTATCTATTATCTATTTGTATTATATAGAAGCTTAAGATTTGTTTTCCACTAAAAACACGGACTCTTAGCAAAATTGGCCAAACTCATAAATTTTGAAAATGATGTTAAATGGATGTTGCTGCCTGACACAGAAATAATACAAAGGTAAACCGTCAGGTTTGTACTGAATTTTGTTGCAAATTTCGGTACAAACGTGGCATTCGAACAAAAAAGTGGCGAATTTACAGAGGTTTTTGCTTCAAGCTTATAAATTCTATTTTTTTTAGTTTTTTAAAAGTTCGTTCATTCATTTTAAAACAATTTTAAAGCGTCGATGTTTTTTTTAAATATTTTGCTACAGTGGACTCTCGCTATAACAACCCTGAAGGGAAGGACAAGAATGCTACATGGAAATGCTATGATTGCTATATGGAAAAGTTGTTTTACGGAACATTTAATATGTATACTACATATACGAAGGGCTGAAAAATGAAGTTGTTATAGAGAGAGTCCACTGTTTCATTATATGGTATCTAGTAATATGGCAAAAAACTAATTGCAATAGTAAGTAATAGGCTGTAATAATTCATCAATAAATTATTGTAACTAAGTATTAAAAGAAAAAGAAATTCTGCTTTAAATCGTCTAATTGCAAAATCAATATTAATTCGTACCCATTCTTTACTTCCAAAGGGGAAATCGCAGAAGATCAACGGGGAAACGTCATTTAGTAACGCCATTAGTGACAAAAATAAAGATCAAAAAAGCTGCAATTTTAAAATATCTCCCTAAAAAATAATACAAAACAAGTGTACGCATATGTATGCATATGTAATACATATAATTATATATATATATGAATATGTATGAATATGATTATGAGCGACGCAATATCAGATAAAAATATTAACCCTAAAATTTCCGTCACGAGCCTATCAATGTCCTCATTATTATTCATTTACACTTGCTCCTAATCATGGATCTGAGAAAGTGTGGAAGTCCCCGCCTCATTCATCATTCATTCCCAGGCATCAACATCCTCCTTGATGAATAAAGAAGAGGACACGGACGTTGTCAAAGAAAATTAAAGGAAAGTGTGAGGACTTGATAGTGGCGATGGAATGGTAGTAATTGAATTATGCTCGGAGAGAACAAGTCCACACTTTCTCCCTAATATGTCTCTACTCCTTGTGTCAGTAATTACAAGGGATTACTCCACACAAGTTAATATTGTTAGGCGAAAAGAAGGGCCATTTGAGAGGGCGTTAGGGAAAGATGATGGAATTAAGAAGGGAGGAGCTGAAGCAATGAGAAAAAAACTTTCTTCAGCTTTTTCTCCACTAATGCTACACCGTAACACGGCTCATTGTAAGCCCTTGTAAGTAATATGGGAAGAGCATTTCCCCACAGAAAGTATGTCTGAATTGGGAGTAATTTCCTAAAGAGCTGGAAAAGTGTTGATGTTCATGTTTGTACTTTCACCGGCTTTTACTTTTTTTTCACTTTCTTTCCGACTGTGTCTCACTTTCACCGTTATTTTCCTCCTTTTCTCTTCTCTTTGGCTCACTTTGCTCAGATTCTTGGAGACACGGAGCCCATCAGATTTGGTTTGACATTTTCCCATAGCTTTCCCTTTTGCATTTCATTGTTAAAATTATTTTGCTTTCTCCTGCTTTTCCAAATCCATGATTTTATATTTACAAAATTTTCCGTTAAATGGCAATATGTAATATTGTTCCTAATTTTTTGTGATCTCTAGTCCCTTCCCATTTCTAGAGAAAAAGGAGAAAAGGAATGTTAGCTAGAAAAAAAGATTATTTCCCCCAAAAATGGTATGAAAGTGCTGGATACTACACGATGTGAGGGGAAATGTGATACGTTCAATGCTTGGTTCTTTTTTTGGGAAGGAAAAAAGGGTATCTGTTAAAATACTGCTTTTCGTATATATTTATATGTGCATATTCGTGTACTATAACCGAGGAATACCCATATAAGGGAGAAGGGAAAAGGAGTCAGAAAGTTACAATGAGCCCCAAGTTATGTTCTCGAGTCGTGGTTTTTTTTATCTGGCCATGCTATTAAGAAAACAAAAAGCGAAAGGGTAGAAAATTGCCAAATGAAAGTCGTTGGAGGTGCTTTAGTCAATGTAAGTAAAAGGAGTGAAAAAAAAACAGAGGAGGAAGGATGGAATCAAGTTTCCTCTAATGTGCCTTTCGGCTCTTTTACTTTTAGGGGGAAAACTAGAGTAAAAGTAGGGGTGGGTCGCATTTTTTTAATGGAAGCTTTCTTAACACATTTACGAGACCTTTGCTGCCCTTTTCTTTTCTTTGGATCCGGCTCTCTCTCTCTCTGTCTCTTACATTTTCTCTCTGGCACTCACTTTTGCATTCTTTTTTATTTTATCTCGCTCTCCTTCACTCAGTTTTGCTTTTATTTTCCTTCTCTCTCCCTCACTTTCTCTCTTTTCCCACTTCTCATTTTTCATTTCATTTTTTCACTCTATTCTCTGTCAGATTCTCTCTTACATTTTGTCATTCTTGTTTCCTTTCTATCCTTCTCACTTCCTGAAGCAATTTTTGCTTCACTAGTTTATCCTTTCTCTCTTTTACGTTCTCTACATATTTGTCACTCATTTCCCATTTACATTTTAGTCTCTTCTGCAATTATTTACTCCGTTACTTTGTTTTTTTTTATCTATCATTAATTTTATCTTTTCCTAGTATACCTTTCTCTCTAATTTATATTCTCTTTCACTATTTAGTATTTCTTTCTCTCTAATTAATTTTCTCTTTCCCCGTTATTTCTTTCTCTCTTAATAATTTTCCCTTTCCTTTATCTTTCGTTTTCTCTAATTAATTTTCTCTTTCCCGTTTCTTTCTTTCGCTCTATTAATTAATTTGTTCTGTCCTTTTTCTTACTTTTTTGCGAATATTAATTTTCCTTTTTCTCTCATAATTTTCCCTTTCCCTATTTTTTCCTTTCTCTCAATGTGTCACTTATTAGTTTTTTCTTTCCTGTTTCTTCCAGTCTCTCTCATTAATTTGACTTTTGCTCTTTCTTCCTTGCTCTCGCCTTAATTTTCTCTTTCTTCCTGTCTCTTAATTTGTCACTCATTAATTTTCTCCTTCATGTTTATTTCTTGCTATTTCATTATGTGAGTTTCCATTATTTCCCCTTTGGCTTGCATTAATTCATCCTTTATCTCAGCCCTTTATTATATTTTGTATCTTTCAGCTTTTCTTCTCTTTCTCTTTTTAATTTCCCATTTCCCTTATACTATTTCCTTCCCTTGGAACCTCTTTTATTCGTATAAATTGTACTCTTCTGGTATCTTTCTCCTGCTTTGCCTCCTCCTCTTCCTATTTTACGGATTTTTCTGACCTCTTTGTTTCTGCATTTTTATTATGTGTTGCTATCTGTGTGTATATTTTTTCTTGCCCTATTTCGTATTCTATTGTTTGATGTATCCCTATTTCTATTCTTTGATTTGCTTTCATTTTTATCTCCTCGATTTTTCTAGCTCTAGTTTCTCGTTCGTCTCTTGCTACATTTGTTTGCATCTTCCTCCTCTCGTTCTTTCCTCTTCTTGGCTTGTGCTCATAATAAACAAATTTAGGACATTTCCCTGCTTCCTTTCACGCACTCGTATGGAAGTTTGTCCCGGAAAAAATTTATTACTAATGGTTGTTTGGACAAACGCCGGAATTTTGCAAGGTCTTTCTTTACCTCTAATTAAAAGTTACTTCCACTAATTTCTTCATTCATCCCACTAGTCCTTACACAATTTTGCAGTAGGCCCAGGCAAAAACATTTTTTCACTCATGAGCTGTAGAATGAAGGGGGAAAATTTGCCATTCCGGAGGTGATTTGTAATTCCTTGGTTTTCTTTTTGTGGTAAAAGGTGATTAAGGTCATTTAGAGGAGGAAAAGCATGGAGTGTCTTTTCAACAGTGGGGCATTGGGGTAATTTTCATTATTGCCTCCAGCGGGGTCATTACCACGTAAAAATCATACACTTCGTGGCTTTACACGTGGAAGAGGATTAATCCCTTGAGAGATGAACTTTCTCCTGTATTTTGTATTCATGTAAGCGCGAAAATTAAAATTTAGGATTTTAAAAACAAAATTACAAAGTCAGAATTATGCAAAAACACCTTCCAAGTTTGTCCTTCATCTTGTAACAACATGGAGAGTGGAATTTCCGAAAAATAAATAAATAATTGGTAAACGTACGTATATGTGTTTAGGAGAAAGCCCTGATTAATTCCAAAGCACTTAACCTCATTTACTGCCCTCTGGATTCATTGCTGGATGAAAATCTTTTGAAAGAGTTCACTTCCCCTTGAAAGTTGTATGTAATTAAGAGAAAGTACAATAATTAAAAGGACACAAAAAGCATTTTATTGTCGAAGAGAGGGAGCCAAGCCCTTTTATCCGGCGTCTTCTCCTTTCAAGATGAGATTTCCTTTTTTTCTTCTCCTACTCATCACTTCCGAGCTTTACCTAATTTATAGTGTATTTGAGATGACACTGTTGAAAATAATTAACGAGACTCCTAGAACAAAGTTTTCGTGTGCAGACGGAGTACAGCAAAGTCAATTAGTTGAGAATCAAGTACAGAAACAGTAACAATGTATTAGTGAGTACTGACTCGACAAAAGAGCAGAGTGAGCGAGAATAAAAAAGAGTTTCGAGGCGGAGAGAGAGAGACGAAAGAGCAAAAAGAGAGAACAACAAGAGTCGAAAGAGAGCGAGTAAAACTATCAAAAAGAATACGGTCGACTCTCTCTATAAGGGAGAAGCAAAAAGCACGTACATTTAACCGTTATAGAGAATAACCTGTATACGGACAATTACAGAATCGTTATGGAGAAGCATTTTTAATGACGGGGGGATTCATAATTAAAGAAAAACCGGTACATACAGGGAGAGATATATACGAAAGGTGTGGCCTAAAACCGCTATAGAGAAGAAGGCTAAACGGCGGGGGATTCAAAATTAAAGAAAAACCGGTATAGGGAAAGAAATATGCAAAAGTCGTGGCCTAAAACCGCTATAGAGAAAAAGGCTAAACGGCGGGGGATTCAAAATTAAAGAAAACCCGGTATAAGGGAAGAAATATGCGAAAGGCTAAAGCGGTTATAGGGAGAGAGGTTAAATGGTGAGGGATTCAAAACTTCTCCGTTATAGAGGAAAAACTGTAATAGAGAAAACTTATAGAGAGTGAATTTATCATAGCCAATCTCTCGGGCGGGTTTGTGAACACCGTTATGGTGCAAAAACCATTATATGGAGTCCCGTTATAGAGAAAGTCGACTGTAATAATAAAAAGGGAGTAAGGAGAGAGAAAAAGGGAGCAATGGAGAGAAAAGAGACAAAAATTACGAGATTTTCGAAGCATCGTGAGAATCAGCAGGGAGAGAAAGCAAGAGTGTGATGGAAAATACAAAAAAAGAGATTGAAGAAGATGAGAATAGGAGGGAAGTGTAAATCTGACATAAAAGAGTATAGTAGGACAAAAATGAAGAGCAGGAAACTTAATAATAATGATGTTGACAAGGCGGAAGATTACAGCTTACAGGATAAATAGAGGAGAGCGAGATAGCATGGAGGAAAATAAAGGGTCAAGTAGAGACCCAGAGAACTTATTGTTAGCACCTGATGCTCCTGATTGGTCTAAACTCATCTTAAGTGAATTAATGACTGGGGACTGAGAAATAAGAAAAGTGGAATTCTTCCTCTGTACGTGATTTTCGGCGAACAAACTTTCTTCGTCTTTCCAAACACGTACGTACATGTATGAAGGGTTTAGAACCAAAAGGAGATAAGTCCACACTGTGACTCCACAGGACTAAATCATACAGGAGAAGCAAAAAACCATTTCAGATTAGAATACTGCAAAATTCGAAGAATATTGTTTAGGTAAATTTAGAGTTTGTAGTGCTGGTGTATGTTTTATGTGCTTCAAAATCCGTGTTATATTTTTTAAATTACGACAAATTTAAGGAATTCAAAATGTTGAAATTAAGTCCTTTCGCACCTTAAATACATCCAGATTTTACCTTGTAAAAATTTAGTCACCACTGGGTCCGCCCTTTTGCAATTATTTATAATCTCCAAAGACTTTTAGGTTCGTATTTTCCGTGTAAAGAATTTGTTTCAATACTGATTGTGAAAAAAATTAGCGAGACGATTATTACAGGCATCTCATAATGATAAAATACGTAGGTACAACAGAAAATGAAAATCTAAAAACCGGAGATTTGAAAAAATGCAATGAAAGTGATCACTAAATTTAAACATAGGATTTCCCATTACGATTTGCCCGAAAAACGTTTCCGAGCAAAATTTAATTTCCAGTACAATGTTTAAAAATAGCAAAACGAGATTTCTAGGGAAATACTTTATGTTAAATACGTTATGTTAAAAAGTGGGCCAAGTGTAAGCATCATATTGAAGTTTGGTGTGAAGTTTGGTGTGATTCCGTGAGCGGATTTCTGTTATTTAAACTTGTGCCCTTTTGCTTCCAAAGCACCTGTGGTCTTAACTCCTTTTGCATCTGAATTTGTTTCCTTGTCAATTTGTTTTCATTTTGGATTGTGGCTTCGTAAAAACTGAAACGGCTGAGGATTAGGCTTGTCGAAGATATGACGATCTTGGAAAACCCCCGAATTCGAAACTTTTGGACTTAGCTCCTTTTGCTTCCCAACCCTTCATATGTAGTCATGCAATCCCTTTGTCGTCGCTTTCTCTGGTATATTTATATAGGAATTCTGTACCTGCAAATAATGCACATCCGTTTGTACCGTGTGTCTTTTCATTTATCCTTCCTTATTTATTTTGAAGTTGCTTTGTGATTCTGTACTCTTTCCCTACTTTCATCTTACAATTAGTAGTTGTTTCCTCTTATTAATCTTTTTACTCACTTCGTGTAGCCTTTTTATCTTCTCGGAACCACGTTTCTTGGTATTTGCAGAAGCTTTTATAAGCTTTTATTTCCTCATATTTCCAGTTAGATTTTTATCCTTTGTTCATTTTATTTTGCTTACATCCTTCGTATTGCGCTTTCTTCTGTTTTTGTTTTGTATTCACGTTTTTACATATGTGTACGTTCTTTTTCTTGTTTTTGCTTTCCCGTTTCACCGTACTTTCTCTTATTTTACACTTTCTTCTTTTTGTCTGTACTTTCTGTTGTTTCTCGTCTTCTTGTCTTTTTTAAATTTTAGTCTCCTTGATGTGATTACTTTCTCCAGTTTCTTTATCGTACTTTAACCATTGTGATTTTACTTTCTCCAGTTTTCTCATCGTACTTTTACCATTGTGATTTTACTTTCTCCAGCTTCTTTATCGTACTTTAATCATTGTGATTTTACTTCCTCGTAGTTATTTCTGTATACTTTCATTTGTTTTTCCCCAATTTTGTTTCTTGCCCTCTTGTATCCGCTTTTACTTTCACCAGTTTCTTTCTCTAGCTTTCACCTTTAAGATTGTTATCCCCCTGCATGTGTCTGATATTCGAAGTATTATGCTTTCTCTTTCTTCCCTTTTGCCATTACGCGTTATGTACGACAGACATTTTTCAGGTTATGTTTCGGTTTATCTATAATGTTTTCATTTTCTCTTATTTCTCTTTTGTCCGTTTCTGTCACTTTTGCTCTTCTGATTTTTCCCAGCTTTTCCTTCATACATCTTTCTCTGAGTTTTGTTTCTCTACTTGACTCTCTTTTTCTCCTTCAACATTCTTCCAAATGTCTTTTTTCCGTCTTTACTCCCTTTTTCTCTCGGCCGGACATCATTCGCCTATGCTATTCATATACTATATTATATACATACTACATACATAGATGTATATACATCTCGATCTAAATCCTTCTATTCCCAAGTTGTAGAAACGTCGATTTAGATTTTGCCCTTCGAAAAAGTCACAAGGTTACCTTTGTAACCTCAGTTAAAAGCCCCGCGTAATCTATCCTTCATTTTGCCCTGGAAGGCTGGGAAGCCTGGATATGTACGTGCGTGGCTGCGTGTCAATTTCACGTAATAACATCAGCATATGGAGAAAGAGTGCGTTGGCCTTAATTTAGGCTAACAATAAGAGAGACCCAAGAAAGATTTATCAGTTGAAATTCCTTCCCTTTTATCCCGATTGTCACTTGACTAATGAATTCTGCCCATCGCCAGCGCAAAATGGGAGAGAGAAAGTAAAAAAAAACGGAGGAAAAAGAGAGCCGAGAAAGCTTTTGGAAGGCAATTAAAGGGATGGGGGAGTAAGAGACCTTGTTATTTCCTCTCCTTATCACTTTCTCTCCTCTCCTGTCAATTAAATTTCACACTTGTGGAAATTGAAATACGAGGGGCAGAGTAGAAGGTTCTTTTTTTGCAGACGTGGGAGGAAAGAAGAATTTTTTTTTCCTTTTTTTTACTGGCGAAAAGAGAGAGAGAGAAGACGGACGTGTAGGTATTGGAGGCATGTAATTAAATTGTCCCACTTTGATCATTTTTACACTAATTGTACCCATCTCACTCCCTTTCACCGTGTCAATTTCGTCGAGGCAAACCATTCTCATCCCACCTCAGCAGTTTTTTTGGTTCTATTTTTAGTCCTGGGAAGACTAAAAAAAGATATTTTTGTGTGAAAATTATTTTAATTCAAGCTAACCCTTTTTTCTTCTCTTTAATCCATTTTGTTCCACCACCTTGGAAGTATGCATACCTACGACAGAAGGAAACAGGACTAAGTTCTTGACAGACGTTACTTCTCATCGTTTTTCGGTGGGAAATTTGACTGCCCGTTTTGTGTGCTTAAGTATACGAGTTAATAAGGCTAAAAATGGACGGAAAAGGTTATTTTTTGGGTGCGGAAATGTTCATTGGAGAATAAAATACAACGAACATACGGGAAACGTTCCTACTACTGAGTTGTACATCTAGTATACTGTAGTATGTATGTACAGGATATGCAATGATTTAGAAGGAAAAGGTCAGGGAATTAATAGCTGGAGTCAAAGGTCAACTTTCAATGGAGCGTTTCTATGGTGCAAGTGTATTTTCGTTTTTTTACTACACGGCCAAAATTTTATGTATCTAATTTTTTATTGCGGCAAATGCAAACTAGAAAATAGAGATGGAAAAACGATCCAAAGAGACAAAATGACTTTTCATGTAGTCAGAATATAATCAGATCTATCGATGTATTTGCTTAGTGCATGCTTTGTTCGTACAAATATGATGAACTGTTTATTTAAATTTTTAATTAATTTATTTCTAAATGTTTTCTTTTGACTCAATGATAATTGACAATACAGCCATTTCTCGTTAAACCTAATTAACTATATGCATAATTGCGTATATATGTATACATAGCTATGTTGTTGTATCCGAAGACATATTTATATTTATTTTACTTTTGTTTTGCACCTAAAAGGGCAATTATAGAAACATTGATTATCAAAAAGTGAGAGAAAGTAAGTTTTAAGTAGGAAGAATACGGAACTTATTTTGAAAAAGTCGGAGTAAAATCTTGATAAACAAGAATTTGAAGGATTAAATTAGCGTAAAAAATGTCAAAACCACGTTGAGAGGGGATATTTATGAAAATATTAGAAAAAGCGAATGAATTTAGGAAGTAAAACCGGAAGTTTACAAAGCACAAAGCAAGGTAGAATTTTTACTGTAAAAATACATGCACTTTTAGAATAGAAATTCTTGCGTTTTCGAAATCCATACGTTCTTCACAAAATACGTTTAACGTTTATCCATGCAGCAAAGCTAAAATCCGAACTACCATCTGCAATACAAATAATAAACGGCGATTACAATACAAATTGAAGGGCGTTAAAGTTGAACAAAAATTAAACAAAAACTTTTGACAACGAAGAACGATTGCACATGTTTTTTATGGAGACAAAAAAAAAACAAAGAAAAATTGGGTTTTAGTTGAATGAAAAATATATACATGATCAAAGTCATTATATTCTTTTTTATCATGGAAGAAAGCACAAGAATATTTGTGGAGAAAGTTTTTGTTTCTAGGGACAAAATAACAACTTGTGCCTAGAAAAATTACAACATTTTACCAGCGAAATTTTCCGGAAACCTGTTCCTGTGTAGGAGTTCCGTGGAAAGCAGTCGTTATGATAGTATTTATGACCGTGTAAACATATAACATTTGATTAATCCCATATTTGCATGTTCCCAGCAATTCACAGAGCGAGAGAGTGTGCCAGAGCCGGGAGAAAAAAGGCATATGTAACCGGGGGTTTCAGTCGCTACTAATTAAAATATGGAGGAGTCAAGTCACAAGCCCACTTTTCCTCATTACAACACCGAAACAAAAAACACGTGGGGAGACACACGAATAGGAACATGAATAAAAAACCAGACATTTTTACCATGGCACCTATTTAATCAGTCGAAAAAGGGGGAATGCTATCAAAAGAAAAACAAGAAAAGTCCCTTTACAGGTGACTGTTATAAAGGAATTCTTACTTTTTAGATTGGTCCGTCATTTCACATTCGTCGAAGGGGATTGCATTATTGTATAGGTATATGTATATAGCCGTCATAAAACATCTTTCATTTCCCATGTCAAAACATATCATTAAATGAGATTTTAAATGTTGCAACGTCCCCAAATCTTCCCCACCTTGAAAATCTAAACTCTTGTGTGTGCCGTTTATTTTTCCTGCTCACTTCTACTTTGCTTTTTGGCGTAAAATTTAACCTTTTCTCATTTAGATACTGCGCCATCTATGATTTATACAATATACATATTCGGTTTGTCTGATTTGTGAATTCTTCTACGCGGAATTATCCCGCTGGCTAGTCCTGCCTAAATTAATTTGTTTTTTTGAATTTAATTATATCTGCTTATACATATTTGTATGTAATTATGTATCTAAGAAGCTGATATATCTAAGAAAAATTACATTGGTTATACTTATCTATTATATTTTGTCAGGTTATCTATTATATATTTACTGGTTATCTAATATCTTTTTCCAGTTATCCATTATATTTTTTAATTTATCAATTACCTAGTTAATTATTTATTTATCCGTTGCGTTTTTACTATTTATTTTCGCACCTTCATTTATAATATTTTCTCCATTTATCCACTCATCTTTATTTATCTACACCTTCTCCCTTTATCTACTATATTTTCCATGATTATCTATTATACTTTCCCCTCCATTCACTGCAATTACTTTATACATCTATATTATCTGCATTCATCTACTCATTAATTATCTATGTTATGTTCTCAATTTAACCACACATCCGTAGTTATCAATAATAATTCCCTTTCTTATCTACTCATTTACGATTGCTTTCACCATAAATTTACTAATATTTATTTATCTACACTGTCTTCCTTCATCGACTCGTCATTATGTATCTATCTTTCCGTCATTTTTTCTACTCATCCGTATTTATCTACTTGTGTATTTATCTGTACTTTCTCCATTTATCTAAGCATCTATTTATCTGTACTTTCTCCGTTTATCTACTCGTCTATTTATCTGTACTTTCTCCATTTATCTACTCATACTATATACTCCCTATTTATGTACTCTATCTTATTTATCTCACTTTCTCTATCTATCTACACTTTCTCCATTTGTCTAGTCATCCTTACTTATCCACAAGTTTACCATTTATCTACTCATTATTTTACTTTATCTACATTTCCAATTTATCTGTACTTCCTCCTTTCATCTACAATGTCATCCTGTATTTATTTACCCTTTACATTCCACCATTTACCCTCCCATCTCTGTATAGTGCTTCAAACGTTTTCGTTCCCCACCTTACTATAATTTCTTCATGCATATTTTTCTTGTTCATCTGCACCGCTTGTATATCCTTTTTAATTCTTCATTTGTCAGTAAATACATTTTCAAATTTTGCTTCCCGCCAAGCACTTGATTTTACATTCTCATTTGACTTTCCATTTTGTACACTTTGTGACTTTCCTCCTTGTCCGCATTACATACTTTGTAATTTCCCACTTCCTCCCTTAACAGAATGCTTTCACCCAACTTCCTTCCCCGTCTTTAGTGTAGTCTATGGTCCTCCAAAAAAAAAAACGGCTACCTCCCTCCAGAGTTAATGGCACACAACAACTAACTCCCGAGTCAATGTGGGTTGGCTCACCAAGGATTACTGGGAATAGTGATGATAATGATTATTAAAGACACGACACTGATTACTTTCCCCTGGCTCGATGCGGCCAAACGGAACCTTTGGGATACTCACACCCACCACTACGTTTTACCACTTCCAGGGCTTCTCACACACGACTAATTTCATTCCATGCACCCGCTGCTCCTCCATTATGTAGGCATACCTATATCTATATCACTTTTTGGTTATCTATTTGCTATTTATATGTATACATTACGCGCCAGATAAAATGTAACAGCTTTGGCGCCTTCAACATCCTTCTTTCTTACAAAATAAAATAAAAATCACGTTTGGAGCTACCAATCTGTGAATTTGAATGCAAACAATGCGTAAATGCATCGACATATTTTCATTTACATGCATTTACATCAATTATGCATTGGTGTACCAATATATAGATCAGAAAAACTCGGAGCAAGACAAAAAGTAAGACTTTACCATGGAAACTAATTATGCTTTTAAATATTATTGATAAATACACTTTTTCCCCTTTTTCCTTGCCTCATTCAAAAATTTCCCCTTTTAATTCCAGGGGATAATGTACCTGGAGAGAAGCGGAGAAAATGGTCCACAAAAACTCCCGTGTGCGTACAATAATGGAGAAAGTGTAGGTAGAGGAGCCGGTGAAAGCATGCACAAAGGGCATTTCATTATGCGGACTCATTCCTCCCTCTGAAATTAGTGGTCTTTATAAGGAAAGGCCAAGAAGGAAATTCGGCACTAAAATAAATTCCAGGTCCTTTCACTCCCCTTGTAGTACTGTAAGAAAAAAAACTTTCTCCGGTTCTCCCGGAGAAATTTGGTGTAATGAAATCATTTGTAGGAAATTGTTTGAGGGTAAGATAAAAACTTTCTCTCCGGCCCTCCTCACCCATAATTATGGTAGGGACTCCAAATCCACGGTAATTAAATTCATTAACGCAACGCAAATGGGGGGAATTTCTGTAAATAGAGGCCGAGAAAAAGGTCAAATTGGAAGGAAACACTTTTTTTTTGTCCTCCAGTTTTGTTTAGGGTGCAAAATGGCAATTAAAATAAACATATCATTTGAATAATTTCTGCGTTTACTACTTCTTTCATACATTTTGTAGTTATTTTTTATTGATTTTTTTTAAACTTACGCAGCGTTTACATGTTTAGCAGTTACATTAATTGTGAATAATTTTCGTGAATTTTTGAAGGTCGTAGCAAAAACGGTCTCTTTTGAATGCAATGTTTAATGTCCTTAACGATAATTTCATGTTTACGTATTTTCCCCGGGTTTTTTACAGCTACTAATGCTATCCGTAATAAAGAGTATAGACCCTCAAAATGCATAGAGAATACTATTCTTCCCTTTCTGGTCCTTCCTGATAGATTTAATATATGCAAATGCACACGATTTTTTCCTCTCTAAAAATATTCGGGCACATTTTTATTTTGGGCGGAATCGTATACTTACGGTATTCAATAGGGATATGTATTTTTCATTAACTTGAAATACAAAGCGGATTCAAGGGTTTAGCATATCCACTTATCTTTAGGGAAAATGTGGTGGAAAAAAGGGAAGTACTCCATTTTGGGTTTATTAACCGAATTTATTTTATTTTATGACATCTTTATGTGCGAATATCATTGCCCACCCAAAAAACGACTTTTGAAAGGGAGAGCCAAAGGAAATCTTCAAGGACCATTTTCAAAAGGGAAAGTCAAGGCCTTACTCCACAGGCAGACATGGGGAAAGCAAACGGGATAACTCCAATTTTCTGAATGTTTATTTGATATGGATTTTGTTTTACATTTAAATACAAATGTTATTCCGTGTTTAAGTTTTTAATTAACTCACAATTTCCATGCGTATCATTCCATGGACATAAAATTGTCTTTAATAATTCTTGTTTTTTTGCTATCCATGTATTTATTTATTATTCAGAAGTAATATCTTAAAATTATCAGATTTTGTTTTGTCAATTTTCCCGGTGACGCAAAAAATACGATAATGCACAAAGCCCTTATACCCATTCATTTTTAGAGGCACTTCCTTATTTACACGGCCGTACAATTAACCATCGTCGTCGAAAAACGATGGGAGAAAATCCGGAAAAAGTTTAGTACAAAGACTCGACAGCCAAAGTGGATAAATAACCAATCTGCGCCCTCCAGCTTGTGCTCCTGACATTACGACGTTATATCCATGGGGAAAGCTCGAATTTATAGTAAAAAACGAGGGTAAATTTACATTTACTTTCTTCTGAACAAACCCCTTCATGATCTAGGGGCTTCCTCCTCTCTTCTCGAAAAAAGTGTACACATGCATGGATGAGCCCTAACAATTTTTTTATCCTCCCAAAAAATGACCCAAAAAATCTGAGTCTTCCTCCAGAACATTTGCACTTGTCCTTTGGACGAATACATGTATACCTTCATTTTTCTGGCGGGGGGAAAGTACCTTGGAAAAAAGGAGATGGTGCAACGATAGTAAAAGCCGGACTTCCGTTAATTTGGGCTGGACTAAAATCCTGTCCTGCTTTTATGCGGGGAAACTAGAAATGGGAGAACGATATTACACATTACACAGGCTCTTGATCCTTTTTAGTCGTACGAAAAAATGGGGGAATGAGGCACTCTTCTAAACATGTAGATACATATACACTTGTGCCTATTTCCTTTACAAAAAGATGGTGACTTGATGGAAATTAGAGGAACAGAGAGAGAGAAAGAGAGAGAAAGAAAGAGAGAGAACGAGAGAGAGAGACAGAGAGAGAACG
>JAQGBT010004282.1:0-17001 GCA_034698585.1 Disparrhopalites patrizii | reverse complement strand
GTAATGTTCTAAATGTGTGCTTGTATTGTGTATGTCATGTAACAACAATTGGATCAATAAAAAGCAATAAATAAAAAATAAAAAAAATCATGGTAACCTTTTTATATATGCGGGTATGGTTGATATGATTTTGTTTGCAGGGCTTCTATTGTAACGATGAATCAATGGACCAGCCCATATCTATCGTTGCTCCGGGCACTTTTCGGTGTTCACCAAAAAGAATCATCTCCGGAACCATTCTTCTTTGGGTAAAATACAAGCCGAGGTCTCCTCGATGTCGGGATCGGGCATGCATTTTTGTACCTTTTGCAACCATTATTCTACTGGCGATTGACGAAATCAAGTACAGAATTGTTGGCAGCACATTCTCGGAAGATGTTGAAAATCTATTGATTTTGTATACTAAATGTATCTAATTGTTTTGCTCGTAGTGCGCAGCAGTAAGTAGATGCAAATGAGAAAGATGTGCATAGGGGGAAATGAGACCATAAAAAAAATGAACGAGTTAGGAAATTACGGGCAAAATTCTTTTCTTTAATTCTTAAAATACAGAGAACAAACCCAACAAGTTTCCGGCAGTAAAGCCAACTATATAACAATTAACAAGTGATTAAAATATGCATACATTTACTACATAAACTACATTCTCTATATCTTTCCTTAATTGCAACGTCCTGTTACAAAAATACGGCTCGTGGACAAGGGCGGGATAGCATATAGTACGATTTACCTCATTCACGAGAATTAGGCTAATTAGTCATGTCCAACATTGAAACCAATACCGTATTTTTCTGGAATTGTCCGAGCAAATGTTCCTTAATTTGGCAAGTTCAGAGGAAAAGTACTAAAAAAAATACTATTTAGAGGTGTTATTTAGTGTGCTATTTAGATGCACTATTTAGATCTATCTAAACAAGAATAGAGAGGAAATTTTTAGAATCTACTTGGATTGAACCGTTCATTTACTTTTTCTGAGAAAATGTGTTTCAAGGTATGAGTTATTGTTTACGGTATCGTATAACTGCTCAATTCCAGCAGCTCCGTGTTGAAATATGCGCAGTGACGATGCATTTTTGCCGGCGCATTAACAACCCCGGTGGCGAAAATTTTCTCTTGGCCCACTTTCCGATTGAAATCGGGCCTGCTCGCTGTGGGCACTTGTGCTCTTGCAAAGTGGGATATTTATCCCATTTTGAGAACTGTTACTTATTTACTACTGCTCACGCAGGCGAAACAAACAATGCCGATATCCAACAATGTTCCAGAAAATGCTTAACCGTGCTATCTTTTATACTAGCATGCCCACACCGCCTACGGCGGCAGACACGCAATCGATTTAAAGATCGTGGAATTTGGAAAATCGCAGCATTGTTAGAAAGCGATATTTTTGCTGTTTGGAACAACATTGTCAGTTCAGTTCTAAATTATGCCAATTCTTAAATTTTCCAATTCTGAATTAGTAATTTTATTCGGTTTAATTCGGTTTAGATTCAGTTCTCTTTTTAATTTTATGTATCTTTTATTTCGACTGTGCCGCCATGCTTTGCATTTGCTGCCAAATTTGGCGAATAAGGCGAAACGTCGCGAAGCGTCGCGAGGCGTCGCGAAGCGTGACACGGGTTTTATACTGTAGTAAGGATAAATAGCAAATAGTTGTAAGTAAGACATCAGACGGATCCTTTCGGTCAAATATTATTAAATAGAACCATAAAATTTCTCATACTTTCTCTCGTTTGTGTAGAACGCCCACATAGCGCTCCATGTCTTCATTCAAAACTCCTCGGTTCTCGTACAGCCTGGCGTCCAATTTGTCCATGTCACCAATCCAAACTATGTAGAATCAGAAAAATGTGGTAAAAGTGAGATGAGTGTAAAAGAGAGTAGAGTTGCTGATCTGTTACAACTTACAACTTATCGGCTTGAAGTTGAAATCGTACTTAAAATTGAATTTGCAAATCGGTATTTGGAGTAAATTCGAGTTCGGTTAAAAAAATCCAAATCAAATTGAGAGTTCCAATTTTCATGTTCATTTTAACTAAGTTCCAAATTACGGTACTCGTGATTGAGCAAGTACTTCAGGTTTGAATTCTAAATTGATCTTTGCATTTGAAACTCGCGATTCGTGAGTGCAATTGCGATTTCAATTGTGATTAGTAATCCAGCTTTTTCTAGATCAGATGATAAAGGGCACTGTATGTTAAACAAAAACAGTGGATTTACAGCATTTAAAGCATAACTGAAGGCAAGAAAATATAGACAAAAAGTTAAATTACTTTAACTCATTTTAATAGACATCTTTAGTTTCAGTTTCTTTGGTTTTTGGACTGACTTAAAACCCACCAATCTGAACTCGAGCATTTAAATAAGCAATTAGTTAATCAATTTCCAGAATTTCAACAGTACCCAAACGATTCAGTACGAGCAACCAAAAATCTAGATAAATATTTTCGAGTTTTAAATTGAACTCCATTCCAAATTTGATACTCGGAAATTCAACTTGAACCAATAAGAAACTCTGGTGGGAAAGCCTTTTGTCAGAAATAATCACAAACTAAAAGCAAAAATCGGACATCGGAGTCTTCAAATCACAAATAGTTTTTTCGTTGTGTTTTTTCGTTAAAAATGAATAATAGCAATTACTTGTCAATTGGTTAACTATTAACTATTTATTATCTGGTATTATTACGGCAAAAAGCCAATGTTTCAAAACCGCAGAAGTTTTTTTTTTTTGCATTCCGTCATTATTGTAGAAAGTAAAATTTATAGAAACCCCCAAACTTTCTGTTTTACCCCCTAAGGCATTGCCTAAAAAAAGCTGTCACAGGTCATCTCAAGAGTCTTTGTTGATTTACAGCTTGAGCGTGTTGAAGTCTTCCCAACGTTTTTTTTTTTTGTAGCACAGAAAGAAACATGATGAAGGCAAAAAGTGTGCAAAAAGATTTGCTCTTTTGATACCAGAAAAAGGAAAGCGTGATGAAGCAACAACGCCTGTCTCTTCTAATAGCAATAACAAGAAGGAAAAAATATGAATATACTAACTTCATTTACAATTATTTCATTCCGATACATACAGTTATAGAAGGGTGAAAAAAATGTTTCTGTACAACCTTGACAATGAAAGGTAAGCTGAAAAATTACCATTGTTTGCACAGGAAATTTTTTGGACAGCCGGGGAGTGGTGGTATGTGAAAGGGTTGGGACTATACCCATATTCCTTTCAAGTATATCGACATATTCTTATTTTAGTAAAGCATTCTAAATTAATAATGTTATTCATACCTTACATACAGACGAGAAGGAGGAAGAGATACCGTTTTGTCGGGCAAAAAAAATACAAAACATGCTCAATGCATGGTCGAACTGTAGAAATATAATTTTCTATATTAAAAATGGCAGCTTCTCCTTCTTCCCCCACATTCACCGTTCTTTTCACAGTATCAATGAAAAATTGTGCTTCACATTAATAATTATCGTTTAAGACACTGTAACTCCATGGGGGAGAATCAAATCTGATTATTTCCGTGTGGCCCTAAATTCAAAGCAAGTTCTATTCGTTGTTAATTTAACGTTGGCAACATTCAAAAGCAAGTCCAAAATCTTCTTATAATTCCTGCTCATCTTCGAGTCCTTTCCTTTTTCTTGTTAATGTTAATCTGATCAAGTTCTTTTCTCCTTATTGTTAAAAAAATAGGCCCTTGCTCCTTTGGTGCAAATAGGATTACGTCCAACCCTTTCCTTTGCACTTTAATTTTCGTATTTATTTAAAATTAACAAAAAATCTGTAGTTTTCTTGAATTATAGTTCTTGTATATAAATGTAAATTGGAGGTAATCAGATTTGATTCTTACACGTATGTATTGTGTATAGACCTGAGCACATCTGCTTCAAATGGGGGGAATGGCACGAAAGGGTTATATGGGAAAATATTGCACACCTGTGCATATATATGTATATAATGTACATACATTTGTGTGTAAGTATATGGATGCATGCATAAGCAATGCCTTAAGGCAAAAATGGCCAAATGTGTAATAACTGCAAAAGTTTCTTCTTGAGGATAGAGAAGAGAGTTTTTCTTGTCGTGAAAAAAGGAGGTCAGTCTCATAAGGATTATTATATGCCCCCTTTGTTATTGTTGTCGTTAAAAAATGCATTGTTTGAACTGTTGTTACATGCATATGTCCGTATACATATTTCATTTGCTCCCTTCACAAAAAGTATCCCATATGGAAAGTCCATAAAGGAATAAGAAGTTTTACAAAGGCATATACCGTCATTTTAAATGTTGCATTTATTTTACTAGAAATTCTTTTGGCACTCTCTTCTTCTAGTGATTCCTTTGTTTACGTATGCATACATTTGGGAGATTTTTGCTGGTTGTATGTATGTAAGTGAAGGAAAAAAGTTCTTTTTCCTTTTGTACTACTTTTTTTTTTGTAGTTGATCGTGACGCTATAAGGGACCTACATTAGAGGGGATGGTTGTATATTATTAATGGTATAGTGTGTGCAAGTTTTTAATGTAGCTTTTTACACTGTTGTGGAAGCACAAGAAGGAATTCTCTTGAGGGAGAAGCTTTCTTTTATTATTAAGCCTTTTTTTTACTACCACAACATTGTTTTTGTGGGTGAGATTTTTGTTTTTTCTTCTTATTCTCGTCATTCTTGTGCGATAAGAGAAACGGAGTTCATTCAAAGGACATTCCTATACGATTTGGGATAATTTTCTGTTTTAATTACGGCTTCCGAAAAGGTGAGTTTCTTTTTTTGTCTTACGAAATTTACATTGACAAAAATTTGGTATTTGCATCGGCAATGTAAAACGCTGTTCGTACATTGTAATTTTATCTGTAAATGTATTTGTGTTTGCTCTTTGCTTCCATTTGTAAGTGCGATTGTGGGATTTAAAAAGGGTTAAAATGTATATTTACAAGCGTATAATTACCGGATTTTTTTGCGTTTATTATAGGTACAGAATTGGAAGTGTTATTTTCAAGGATTTCGGAGGATTTTGAAAGACTTCGGAAGTGATTGTTTTTGGTGAAAAGACGAATCAGAAGGAAGCTTTTCTCAGCAATAATGAAAAGCGCTCCGGCCAAACGTTTCCCGTACATTACCAGCAGCGCTTATTCTCGACTCCAAGATGTCCTTTTGGACCCTCCAAACGTTCCCGCTGCCGGAGGTGAAGGTGAAGTTGGGAAAAATCCAGAGAATAAAATAGTTCAGAGTCAAAATGAGACCTTGGACGACAACAATAACCAAAGAAGTCTCAAGAATCCCCATACATTCCTGGTCATTCCCCATGACCCGACCATGACCCCCCAGAAGAAACTGTCGGGATTCGTTGAAGAAGATGATTTCCCCCGGGTTTTCCCCGAGCCTCGCCAACAATTCCTGAGTTTCCAAAGATCTGCGACTTTCATTAATCCGAGTGGAACGAATTATCGTGACAGCACCTGTGCCAGAGATTGCCTCCAGCTTGGAGGTCGATTGTTGTCCGTGATGCTCTTTGTCCTCTTAGTTTTTGGGATCTGGAAATTCATGTTGTATTTGAGTGTTCCCCAAGGGGATGGGGAGAACTCCTTCTAAAATGATAAAGAACAAGTTTTTTTAAATGGAGATTTAGTGATCAAATGCTCTCTCCTTGTTTTTTATTTTGACTTTATTTTTACGGTGATATTATACTATTACTATATTTCCCGTTTAATTGGGATTTATGCACTAGATAGTTTACATTTTATACGTGGTTTTAGTCCGACGGTGAATATACATGTGTATTTTAAAGGGAATGTCCAATTTTTGGATTATTGTGATAGCTTCCGAGACGTAGAATAAACGCTAGTTTTCAGCCCTTTATTTTTTTACATCACTGAATTTTCTTCCTCATTTTATAGAATCCCATTTATTTTTTATATAAAATGTAAATCCAGCATTATACCCAAAACATCGCCTAAACCCTTTTAGCCCTAGCATATCCCCGAAATCAAGTATTTCCATATTTTGTTAGCAGAAAATAACATGAATCTCCTTATTTAAAATAGTCCATGTTACTTTCTAACCCCAATTTGTAATGGTTTTCCCATTTTTGTAAAACTTTGAGCTGTATACATATGAACCTACTAACAATGTATGACATTTGCCCTTCAATAAAAAATAATAATGTTGGCGTAAATTTTTATTGTTACAATTTTTTATTGTCATGTATGAAATGTATGAAATCCGATTCAAGGCTCGTTCTCGAGCTCTTTTATGTTCTTAATACCGTATGAGTCACTTTGCCCTTAACCAACTCTTCTTTTGTACATACATATAACTTTTGAACCAAATACATATTTATTTAATAGAGCATCTTTTAAAAATATCTGCTAGTTATCTTCTATTTCGTAAGTTTTCTCATTCAATTTTATCCAGAAACATTTCTTTATATATAAGCAGACAGGAAAATTGTTTAATGCTCAAACGAGAAATTTGTAGCGCATTCATTTTTTTAATAGCTTTTAACACAGAGCTGCGAGGGCTCGCGTTAGCAATTCTGAAAGCTCGGACTGTACGCTTTACAATTTGTTGTTACTTTTGGGCTGTTATTGATTCAAAATTTTCAAAAAAAACATAATTCAAAGTTATAGCAAAGGTTATAGGGAGAAAAGTACAGAGTTATAACTGACACATACGGTATAGATAGATATACATATGTGCATACATACATAGCTGCTAAGTTTATGACTTATAAGAGAAAAATTTCATAGGAAGAAAAATGGTGGATGACAGCATCAAATGCGATTATCCTCGAGTGACCTTAAAATAATTGGCCATGCAAGTCTTCATAATATGATTTTTTTTACTATGTTTCCATAGGCTGCTTCGGGTCAATCAGATTTGATTTTCTTGAAGCATACACGCACCCATTTGCAAGTCGCTCCAATAATTTGGCAGTATAAATTCTTGCTTCGAACTAAAATTACACTGAATAAAATAATAAACTTACTTACGTGTTAGTGAACTCATCGCCATTCATTTGGATACAACCATAAAAAAATAATGGATCGTACACTTTTCATGGCCATCGCCTCGAAACAAGTTCATTTTTGGGCTTTGGCAGTTGGATAAAAAATGCATATAAAGACTCTATAAAAAGGAAAAAATGCACGTGCACGCCCCAATATTGAACGGGATGCCAAATTTTTCAGGATAAACTTGGTAATGTGGTTTTGTATTAAGTAATGTGACTTACTGCGTTTACCGTAGTGTAACGAATGGCTTTTATTACAGATATTCCAATTGGTTCCGGTATAAAATTGATCTAAGCGTTCCTTCCAAAAAGGGAAATTTATTTTCTCATTTCTGATTTACTTAAATATACATATATTTGAAACGGAAGATGTAGAACAATTATTTTCGTACGTTTATAGCCAACAACCGCAATCGCAGGTTGTTTGGGTCACTGGGGGAAATGAGTTTTGACTCTGAAACCGGTTTTTACTGCACGAAATTACATTTGCAATATGCCTGAATAAATTTTACAATTTTTGGTAACATTGTACGCCCGTTGTGGTTTGAGTCCAGGAAGAAAATGTGGGTTCAAAATATCAGATTTAAATGGGATTATTTGCTTCTGCTGGGTTATTATATTTATATTTAGAATCATCTCTTTGATGGAGTATGTAAGTATGTTCCTTTTGCATAATGCAGTGGAGTCTCTCTTACAAGTCTCTTTATAACAACATTTCTCTGTAACAACATTAGTTTTTCCGCCCTTCATTACATGTAAGGTCCGTATTTAATGTCCTATATAACAACATTTCCCTGCAACAATGTTTTTTTCCTTCAGTGTTGTTATAGAGAGACTCCACTGTAGTAGGGAAATTTTTAATGACTGTTGAAACTTGGCCGCGGAATTCTCACCTCATTCCCACGTCAATTCTGTGTGACCAAGGCATAAAACACTGTTGTGAGTACAGTTGACACTTGTTTGTGAGAAAAATAATGCAAAACCTTTTTTCCGCTTCATTAAAAATATTTTTTTTTAGCTCGGATGAAAGGTTTAAAAACGGAATCAAACGGTAAACAAAATCCGGTGATAAACGTTAAAAACAATAGTAAATGTCAATACACAGTCTTGTTACAATAATGGATAACTCTAGTAAGAACTCGAGTAAGAACAAGAATATTTGACCAAACATCGGATTTTCTAAATCTTTACGCCATTTACTTTTTTTTATTTCGATTTACTTTGGGAGTTTTCCTAGAAAATGGCATTCGTAGTGAATAAGAAGCTTTATATTAAATACTGATGTAATTTATATATTTCAAAATTTGTTTTTGTCGTAATGTACACGTTTGTACAATGTGTGTATGCTTAAATATGTATGAAATTTAGCATCAATTTAACATACAGAAGTAATTGCTGCCGAAGTTGATCAGATGGAAATAATCCGGAACTTTTTGGAACAGCTGGAGTAGGTCAATGGACGCTCATTGGTTGGAAAACACGGTAAGATCCTAATTATTCAAGTTCAAACAAACAACGAGAGAATGCACGTACAAAGGCTGACCTCTCGGGTTAAAGGTCATTCTTGCACAAAAAAGGAGCACATTTGACCTCACGAACATTTCATATATACATATACCTGTAGGTTCAGTATGTACATTCATATTTCATATAATATTCACAGCATATTCCACAAAATTATAAACACCGTTTTAATCAAGGTACGTATGACATTCGAATCGGTAAATTCGAATTCAAATCGGAATTATATTCATATTTTCCAGTATTTTAATCGGAATTAGTATCCATATTTTTGGAAGCATAATTTTTAACTGGAATTTGTAATTGAAAATACATTCGAAATTCAAATTCGTATTCAAAAGTTGACATTTAGATTCCGATACTTTATTGACGTTTGAAAATGCCTCCATTATATTGCTAATTCCAGCCTTCGAGTAAATTTGCTTTGCGAAATCAAGAGTATTGTAACGGTGTTTTTTTTTTGCAATTTGCAGAAATATAACTATTTCTTTTGCATTAACGCCGATTTTTTTAAAATCAGAGTTTTTGAAGTCAATCTATAATTTTATATTGATCTTGCGTTTATTTCAGGTAACAAATTATTCCAGATTGCTTTATAAACAAACGCCTGAAGTATTCGAAAAGTATTTGAATACGTATGCATATGTCTGAGTGTTTGCATAAAATTGTATCGGAATTAGGATTTATATTTTAGATATATCCGAATTTTAAATTTGTATTCATAATTAAGAAACACAGCTATTTTCATTCATATTTTAATTCATATTTTTTCCGATGTCATACTCCTTGGTTTTAATTAATATGAGCTTTGAAAATGAACTTTATGCTTCAGTAATTTTCGTAAAACCAATTTTTAAACACGACAGTAATAAGGGAAAGCGTTTAAATAAATTGAAATTGACTAAAATTCTTCCTTAATAGATGTTTTCCAAGACTCGTGTCAGTGTCATAAGATCCTATAATCAAGGGCTTTTGTACAGAAGAGTGGCAGAAAAAATTTTCGCTTATGAACTGGTCCAATGATCTATAAATTCAAATCCTCTGGTTTGTGCCACCCTGTACATTCTCTCATTGTCTCATTCCAGCCTTTTAAAAATCTGTTACAGGAATTGACTGCTACGGAAAAATAATATTCAATACAGAAAATAATATTTCCCTTGCAAAAACTTGGTATGTACATGCCATGTAATATTTTTGGAGTCCTTTTGTGACCCAAAATGTAGACTTTGGCTGGGAGTGAAAAATCTATTTTTAGACGCGAGAAAATGACTTTTTTTTTGGAGAAGAATAGAGTTGATTAAGAAAGGAATGTGGGGCTGCCGAGGGCTTTGGAAGGATGACCTTGACCGTGCAAAAGTCCCTATCCCTTTGACCTCTGCAAGGACCGTCCAAGTCACGTGACCCTCGAGTCTCCTCCAAAGCCCACGGCTTCTCCTTTTCTTCTCCCAACCAAATCACAGGCCACCGCAAAAGTCCACTCGATCGGTCTATTAATTTAAAATTCATATCCATTTCTCTTTCTCTGTTCCTTTTAGCCGTTTGTAGCCTATTTTTAGCCTATTTTATGCATTTTTCTTCTTAAACACCCCATATACATAATGATTATTATACATTTCAGAAAATTGATTTCCCTTGTTACCTTGTTTGTTGTTTATTAAATTAACATATATAGTTATTTAGTTATTGTTTGAATTAAATTGAATGGAATTATCTATTTTTGGAATGACCGCAGTGGACCGCTCATGATTGTCGTTAAATGATTGTAAATTGTAACAAACAAATAAAAAGAAATCTTTAAGGACCAGTAGGACGTAGGACGTAAAGACGAAGGAAGATTTTTAAGTTTAAGTGCTTCGATTTAGACTTAGCCTGTTTTAATTTTAAATTCAGATTTCAGGGTTTCTTTGGTGAATGAAACGGAATTAATACGGCCATGGGTAAATGCTTTTCTTCATCAGCGGCGGACGAAAAGGTGGGGGAGACGCCATCGAGGACACGTCGAGGAAATCCCGTCATTACCCAAAAGGTAATTTTGCTCATTCCTATGTTATGTATAGTATAGCTAATTGGGAATTATTTAAATTAAAACTTTAATTGGAAATAGGAATGATTTTGTTAAACCCAAATTGACGATGCATCATGCATCACTCGTTGATTTATTACGTTATTACATAGGTGTATTTTGATATCCAAATTGATTCCGAGGCTGTGGGCAGGATCGAGATTGGTCTGTTTGGACAGATTGTGCCGAAAACGGTGGAAAACTTCGTGGGTCTTGCCCGGAAACCGGAGGGGGAAGGGTACAGTGGATGTAAATTCCATCGGATAATCCCGGATTTCATGATTCAAGGAGGAGATTTCACAACGGGGGACGGCAAGGGAGGTTACGTCTACAATTATGATTATTTCGAAAAATGACTACTTTTTTACTACATTAATTTACGATTAGCAATTATCAATTGTTGCTGCAAATATTATACGTAATCAATCAACCATGTGATATGGTTTGTATTTTGTATTGGAAGGGTTCATTGTAGTATCTGGTATCCGTAATCTGTGACCAGTGGCATTTGCAGTCCCTTCACGATTCTTTTGATTTGATTTAGAATAGGAAGGAGTATTTTCGGAAACAAGTTCGATGATGAAAACTTCCAGTTACGTCACTACGGAGCAGGATGGTTATCCATGGCCAATGCCGGTAGAAATTCCAATGGGTCACAATTCTTCATCACGACTGCAAAAACTGATTGGCTGGATGAGCATCATGTAGTTTTTGGGAAAGTTGTAAAAGGAATGGTAAGCAACTCACAGACTATTTGTTCAATCATGTAAGTTTCTCCATTTAATTTATTCTTATTTGAAATCGTTTAAACCATTTATCAAAACCGGTGAAATCGAAGTTCTTTGATCAGTTTTGTAGGATATCTTAGCTTGAAATTATGTTTGTTTTGTTTACCTAATACCAGGATGTCGTAAGAAGAATGGAGAAGGTTCCAACAGATTCGCAGGATTGTCCAGTAAAGCCAGTGAAAATTGCCAGCTGTGGAGTGGAAGACCTGTCGACACCTTTGGAGGTAGCCCTGACAGAGGCTGTTGACTAAAGCATCAGTGAATAACGACATTGCAGGCTTTGTTTAACCGACAATAGTGTTGCCCAACATACAGATGAAGAGGAATTGGAATATAAATGCTTCCAGTCTGTTTAAGCACTTTTTGTCACAGAAGAAAACATCAAGGAAACCCTCGTTGACTTATGAACTTGTTAACGTAAAAACAACGAACAATAAAAAATGATGATATGGCTGTTTGTTTTCCAAGACGTCGAGCTGAAACTCGAACAAACTTTGCTGCCTAAATTTTGCGCGTCAGTAATTTAATGTGTATGTATGTGTTAAGGTTCTCCCTACACTATACACGTAAGGGTAACGGTGCCGGTTTGCAGGTAGTACATATGTAGTACATATACCGATATACCTAGTTATAGTTTATAGTAGCAACACCAAGTCATGTGTGGTGGGCCATTGACTCGTATCTTTGATGTACATCTCTTGTAATTAACCTTGCGGAAGATGAAGATGAACTGACCGAGGAGCTCACACATTTTGTAGAGCGTATAGATTTTATATTTCAGTAGTAGCCCCTACGAGTGTGTGAATCATGGCGTGAAAAAAGTTATTAAAAAAAACAATATTATGACCGACCATTTATTGTAGAAACTACATTTTGTTACTGCATACAGCCTTTGCTGAAGATGATAAATGTAGTGCAAGGTATAAAAAGTCTTAATTTGTCAGTACGGACTTGCAACGTAATGGCTCCCATGCTTTGTTTGAAAACATTGCCGATGATGATATTTCTGGGGTGACGTGTGTATGAGAATGTATGGTCGAACGCTTGAAATACCACGGTAATTCCTTTGTGTAAATGTCCCACATCTAATGGTATCATCTTCTACGAAATTGTTGAGGCTTATCCGATTTTTGTTTTTCTCAACTCTTTTTAACTCCTGTTTTGTAACTGTGCTTTGACACTGGGGAACAATGTAACTTTCCTATCAGTATTACGACTCTGACTGTGGTGAGTAGTGCTGTTGTGAATTGCTAATACTGGTCGTTTTGAAAATTATTTAATTGTTAAAGCCAGTCTAAGATATTTTTTAAGTGTTCCACAGTTTTTTTATTTTATTTAAAAAAGTTCCAATTGTATTGTTAACTTTGTGATACAAGGTCGAGGTCAAAGCGTATATATAACCGGATTAAGCACAAATTATAGTTTCCAGCTACAAAATGCTGATTTCTGCTTCAGAAATACCGCCGCAGCCAAAATCATCGGAAGAGGACAGTGGTACACAGTACATGTCCTTACCCAGGTCGGACAGTATCAAAATTGCAGATCAACAGCAACGGATTCCTTCACCCACATGGACCAGAACCACCAACGTCAGTTCTTCTGTCGATGAAAATAATAACAATACTGCTAATCTCAACCTCCCTGGACCTCATCACACGGTCATCATTATACCCCGAGTCCCCGGTAGTCACCCTAATGGAGGGGATGGAAAAATCCTTGCAAAATTGGATTTAAGTGTTATTATTCCCAACAATGCCTCCCCGTACATTATGGAAAGATCCGATACCAGGAATTCACAACAATTACCCGCACAATCCATCGCGGACACCTGGGGAAGGTTACTGGGTTACAATGGCAATACTCAAGCAAGAAATTACGGCTCTGATCGAAATAGGGGGCAAAGAAAGAGGGTGGTCATCCTCCAGTATGGATTTTTTGTCCTTTCGGCCCTGATCCTGGGACTTCTCACTGTGTATTTGATTAAAACTGCGGTGGGAATCGTGAAAAAATGAGATTTTCGTTGCTTTCGTAATGAAATGTTTAGTCGAGGTTTTTCTTGATATCGAATTCGATTTTAAATTAATTTCATAGCCGAATTATTTATTTTATTATTTAGGTGACCCATATTTTGTATGGACTACGAACGACGGGTGAGACTTCCTTCAAACACCCTGTAAAACTGTAATAAGTATCAGCAAACCCTGTCGATACTGAGGGATAAGGCCGTTGCGATTTTACGTGGGTAGTCAAGTAGTCAATTAGGCGATAAAAATACGTGTGTATACTCCGCCAAGCAAAAGACGCTGATTACCCCCTTTGTAATTATAATTATTAAGTACGCACATTATTCACATTTGAAAACCTTTACAGCCAATTATTATTGGAGGCAGTTTTATGGATGTATTTTGTTTTCAACAGAAGCTCATTGTGGCAAGCTCAGTAGGTTTTCAAATTCCAAAAAATTTCTCTTTATTTTATATACTAATAACAATATTTGTAATAAAAAAACATTTGCAGCTGTCGCTGCCCCTAATAATGAAGGTTATTGACCAAAACAAAAAGGAAATCTCAATGTGATCTCATATCTTGTATTTTTTTCCTCACTTACGAGATTTCCTTTTTTATCATTCATATGACTCGTAATATTATTTGTACGTATACCTACGTATGCCTACTTAATATAGCCGCAGTGTCACTTTTCATTTTGTCAATTACCCCCACGAAATTGATTTAAAACCTTCAATGTCAATGCTTTTTTAGCAACAATCATTATTTTCGTAGAAAGTGTGTACAAACAAAAATAACACGTTTTATTATTAGCTCCGTACCTTATTTATACTAACAGTGAATATAAATATGCTGGCTATTGACGCGTTTGAAGTAAAAACGTTGAGAGAGAGAGAGAGACTTTGTGCAAAGCAGGATGAGGAAGACCGGCCAGGCGAGTTTAATGATCGTCGATCGAACTTTGGGATCTTGTCACCATTAAATTCCACTCTACCTTTTGGTGCTTTCGAGGAAAAGTTGAAATGTTCAGCGAAAAAGCTAAAGCATTGTTGTCATTGTCATTCGCAAAGTCACGCGGCATCAAAAAGGAATCGGTCTGTGGAAAGTTTCTGTGATCCTTCACTTCCTGTGTTGATTGTGAGACGAATCTTTGTGTTTTTTGAAGTAATGGATTAATTAGTGAGTGCTGACGTCGGACGAAGATAAGGTTAATTGTCGAATTCCCCCGTAGTCAACTGGCTAATTAGTTCCGCTAAAACAAATCCTGGAGAAGGAATTATCTGAGCAGGTAAATTAATAGATGACAATTCATAGGAATGAAATTATTATATGTAAACTTTCAAGATAGCTTAAAAATTTATAATTATAAATGCAATTTGGTTTAATGTACGATTTTTGTTTCATAATTATTTACAGGCTTGATTATAGTAAATCGAAAATCATGCCGTGGTCAACAGGGAGCTACAAGCCTACCAGGACAAGCTATCCGCCATCCTACTCGGACATCGCCTTCTCCACGAAGAGCAGTAAAAATTCCATTTACACCAGGATCCCACGACCTTCCCCTCACATATTTTACATTCAACCTCCCCCGCAGAAGCGGTCACAGCAACAGCAACCTCCACGACCCCTCGTAGTTTCCGGTAGAGGTCAACCCCCGAAAGTGGTCGTAGTTCATATTAACGACCCGGACTTCACTGGTGGGAACAAACCCGCACTTTCCGCCAAGGTCATCGAGCAAATCAGTGAACTCTCGGCGCTAGCGGAAGTTCAGAAGAATAAACGGGGTCTGCTCCTTTCCTCCTGCAAAGATTGGTCCGGATTTTTGGGCATTATCTTTGCTGTTGTGGTCCTCGTCTTGATTGGCATCTGCTGGTTGCTCTCACACTTCTTCAAGTTTAAAATGGTCAAAAGTGATTATTTCCACGGGATCTTTTAATGTGAAATCGTATATCCTTGCGGTATTTTTGTCCCGGAAACGTATAATGATACACTGTCCTTCTTATTGTTAGTTCTAATAAATTTTAATACATTTTCGCTCAGAAAAGAAGTATAGGTACATGTGTGGTTAATGCTTTAATGCTATTGTTTTACCTTTGATTCTGGCATAATATGCGTTCAACAATGTTTCAGTTGTATGGTTCCAAGCGACAGTAAGCTACTTCTAATGATCAACTGGAGTCGAGCGTGTATGTATGCATCATACTTGCATAATATTATATGCATTATGTATACATAATATTATATGCATATACATAATTACATATAATTAATAATAATTAGGTACATTATATTTAGATTGTTATTGTTCAGCATATTTTCCAGTAACATTTTCGATGCCACTAAAAGGAGATGTGATGAAACCATTAGAAGCATTGCATTATCAAAAACGAATAGCAGCTTGGGAAATTTTGTCTTTGCTTGGGAAATGTCTGCTGAGTTTTTATCAAATGAAGGTGGTGCCTCAAAAACCGGGGCATTTTACTGAACTGAACCGGGTATAATTCGCGTATGAAAATTGTTTTGAATGTATACATATGCAAGATGACATGAAGATTCATTTGTGTATGTATATACGGTATGTACAAAGTTTACTGCGTAATATTTGATTTTGTCTCTCAGCCTAAGCTTTCCTAGGAAAATTGTCGAGAACCTTCCCATTTGAGGTTTGGACCAACAAAGAAATCAACAAGGATTTACGTAAGTATACATATCTATCCATGGACAAAACACAAAACTGAGCTTTTTAGCTCGTTATGAATTACACAATATCCTTTGATACTGCATAATGAACGAATAATAATGTGCCTATGTGTGTATATACATACGTTATTGTCTGCAAAACCTGTAAGCATCTGCGCTAATTTTGTAAGGCACAAATAGCTAAGCTATTTGAACCTGAACAAAGATGTCATCCGGGTGATTATCTAAAACTGCACATGAAATTTTTCTGGCATGAGGACATGCCTTTATAGAAAATTATGGAGAAAACTAAGGCTACTATTTTAAGTATTGATTACTCGGAATTCGGAGAAAATTTAGCTTAACGAATTGAATTCTTGATGAAATTAAACTTAATAAGTAAAGAGTCAAACTAACCCGTGCTTTATAAATATTACAGGTGAGTCTCGTAATGGTAATAGCATCCGCAGCTGCACGTGATCTTGGTGTTATGAGATGCCATTATGAAAAATTAATTTGAGAACTAAGGCTATTTTATTTATTGCTCGGAATTCGGAGAAAGTTCGACTTAATAAATTAAATTTTTGATTAAAAATTAAACGAATTAAAAATTCGTATGGACAGGGCTTGCCAAATATACGAATACAAATATAGTAACACAGATATGTACGACTCGTATAATTTTTAATTCATATACGCCTGCAGGATCAATAAATATACGTTAGTCGTATAAAATATACGGCCTATGGTCAGCTTACCGAAACTATTGTCATTAGAGGATGAATGGGAATGGAGAACAATTTATCGCCTGGTAAATATTGAGGCGACAGATTCAAATCCGTCGCTCCGTTCCCGCATTGGCCGTGCCGTCCAATGATTGGAGTTTTGCTGGACGCCTCGGGAGAGGATTTCGCCAACGGCCGTTTTCCTCGT
>JAQGBT010004281.1:0-17001 GCA_034698585.1 Disparrhopalites patrizii | reverse complement strand
TCTTAGTTTATCATACTTTCTCTTTTACTGTATTTATTTCTATTGCATCTTTTTCTTAGTTTATCATACTTTCTCTTTTACTGTATTTATTTCTATTGCATCTTTTTCTTAGTTTATCATACTTTCTCTTCTTTTGTATTTATTTCTATTTTGTATCTCTTTCTTAGTTTGTATTACTTTGTTCGTCTTAATTTTTCATGCTTTCTCTGTCTTAGTTTTTATTACTTTCTTTTCCTAATTTTTTATACTTTCTCTTTCTTAGTTTTTATTTCTTTTCCTTATTTTTAATACTTTCGCCTTCCTACTTCCTATAGTTTTTCTTTCCCTCGTAGTTACTGTTGCTTTAGTGGTTTTTTGGCTCTGTCTTTATATAGTTTTTACTACAATGTTTCTTTATTAGCTTTTATCCTTTTCGCTTCCAGTTTTCTTACTTTGATGCTTTTCCTTCTCATTTTTTTGCTCTATAATATCAACATTTGAAATACATTTTTTGTATCTGTTTTCCTTTCATATTTTCTTTTCTTTTTCTTTTTGTCTTGCGGAATTTTACTCTTTCTTTACTATAGGTCCAATATTTCTCTGTTTTGATTTCTATCTCTAATTCTCTCCTGTTTTATATTCTATCCCGATGTTCTCTGCCACCTCAAAACTTTGTTGCATTTTTTAAATTACTGTTTAATTTAGTCATCGTTTGCCCGACTTCCATCTATACAGTCGACTCTCCCTATACCGGCTCTCCCTGTAAGAGCATTTACTCTATAACAGCAGTGCTGAATCCCCCCTTCGGCTTTACCATGTAAAGTGCGCTCTCTATAAGAGCAATCCCTATAACAGCAGTTACTCTAGAAAAGTAGGGTATTTTCTTCCCTCGGTTACATTTATCTCACTATAGCAACACTTTCTCCCTATAAGAACATTAGCGCTTAAGTCATGTATCCCTTCAACATTAACGTTTTCTCTATAACAGCGCCGGAACTCTATACCAGCCCAATTTTATTCTTTTCTCACTAAAATGTGAATATTTACGCCCAATTTTGTAAATATTGTTAGAATTTGGAAAATTATCAAAGTTAAGCCTGAAAATAATCTTCATTAATTAATATTAATATTTTTGAACTAATTCGCTATACCAGCAGTTCGTTACAAGAGCACTTTTTCTGGTGCAGATAGGGTGCTCTTATAGAGAGAGTCGACTGTATTGATATGCACCTTTGACTTTCTCCGTCTCTACAATTTCCTGCTATCTCGTATCTATTTTTCTATACCTTTGGCTCCCACTCCAATTTATTTCTTTGGCCTCTGTTTTTTGTAAAATCTCGCTCACCTTTATCCTTATATTTTTTCCCCATGGATTTGTTTCTTACCATCCCAGCTTTCTCCATTCACAATGATTATAAGCATGCACGTGTGTGCGTGGGTGCAAATGGAAATCCCGTGTATTTTTAGGCTGCAATAATATGAATACGCTTTTGTACCAAGTTCCCCAAGAAAAGTTGTGTGCTTTATTTAAAAACGTTACCCAACAGGTGTAAAAAGAAGGGTTGAGTTGAAAGGAAAAATATATGTATTGCTATTGCTAACCTTGGGGGAAAATATTACATTCTTATAAGGACCAAAGAAAAATTTCACTGCGGTTTTCATCCTTGAAAAAAAAACGAGTAAAAACATCTGGATTTAATTACACCAAGACGCGCCCCCGGACAGCCGGAGATAGTAGCCCGAGACCCAGCCATTGCTGACCTGGAACCACTTGGGATTCCCATTGATGTTCTCTCCATTGGTCCGGCTCAGTAACTTCGCCTGGACCCCGTACAAAAGGGAGGCCACGGCCGTGCTTTGACTAGTGGCTTTCTCCCGGACAAAAATCCCTCCAGAAGCCGTGACCGTTCCGTGGCAATCTCCCCCGCCGCCTCCTCCGCCCAGGAATTTAAAGAGCTCCTCCCAAGGGTATGGCCCCGGACATCTTGCTCGGGAAATGGGGGAGATTGAGTAGTGGCCCGTAATGCCCCCGGCGGAGGTGGCCCAAGCCTTCCGGATGGCCGGATACCGCTTGATGATATCCCTCACGAGGTTGAAGCTGGCCGTCTTCTGCGCCGGCGTGATGGCATTCGAGTTGTCCGTGGAAGACTTGACGTGCTCGATGGAGATTGTCACGTAATTGGGATTTACCGACCACCCTACAAAGGCGTTTTTCATTAAAAAAGTGCGAGAAAAAATAGGAAAAAAAACGGAGGAAAAAAATAGGTAGAAAAAAACGGAGGAAAAAAATAGGAAGAAAAAAACGGAGGAAAAAAATAGGAAGACAAAAACGGAGGAAAAAAATAGGAAGGCAAAAACGGAGGAAAAAAACAGGAAGCAAATTTCGCGGGAAAAGAAATTATCAGTAAAAGAAGATTATTTTGTAGAGATTATTTCCAGGAGATTTCCAAGAATACTGTCAAGGCTTTTCCGTGAAGACACTAGGCAATTATGTCTCCTTTAAACGTTAATCCCTCGTAATTTTCGGGAGATTACTTCAATTTACGGTAAGAACCTTATTTTGTTTCAAAAAAATCCGCGTCTTCAACCAAATCCTACCAATCATCCCCTTCCTGATTCTATTTTTTGTCCCTATTTTTCCCTCTTCTTTATCCTACTCTCTCTCTCTCTCTCTCTCTCTCTCTCTACCTTGCTCTCTCTCTCTTTCTCACTCTCTCTTTGTCCTTCTCTGTTTCTTTCCCTTTCAAAATGCCTTCTTCCCCGTCCATAATCCCTCCAATTAATACCCGCAAAGGGCTTTGGAAGCTGCCGTGCGCTTCTTTGGAAGCAATCTATAGTAATTCCTGTTTTGTTTGTTAAAAAAAGGCACTTACAAGGATCAGCCCCGGATTCAATCCGTCCATTGGCCCAAGCCCCATTGGACTCATCCACGCATTGAACCACCGTCCCATCCTGCCCCACGACGTAGTGAGCCGAGACCTTTGAGCTCGGATTCTGGAACCAACCGCCGATGTTCTCGGCCGAAGACCCACCCGCCGTCCCTGTGGAAACAAGGAATTATTTATTATTATTATGTCGTTATTATGTTATTCTTATATCTGGACGACAGCCAATACAGTGGAGTCTCACTATAACAAGTCTCTTTATAAAAATATTTCTCTGTAACAACTTTATTTTTCCCGTCCTTCGTACATGCAAGGTGCATATTAATATTCTATATAACAACTTTTCATTGTAACAATATTTTTCGCCCTTCCCTTCAGGGCTGTTTTTTAGAGACTCCACTGTAGATGCAAAGCAATTTAAGCACCAAGGTGGTGTCTATGATATGATTTAATCCAAAATTTTTAGCTGGATTCGTTTCCAAGTCCGAATCGGATCGACATTTGCAATTGGATCCGATTTGGGATGCAAATGATTCGATTCGGTTCGATTCAAGCTATGGATTGAATTGAATTATGATTCAAGGGATCCAAAAAATTATTGTGACAGTTTTTTCACTTTTTGCAAATTTTGAGCATATAATGAAGTCTAATAGTTTGCCAAAACAAATGCAATTAACGCTGATATAATATTTACCGTTGATTTAAATTTAAATTTGCTGCAATACTTTGACGGCTATTGCTCGGCTTCGGATGAATATCCAAAAACTTGGCATTAAATTATGGAGATCGAATGCATCGAATTTCAGTTAAATTTTATGATCCGATTTACGTCTGGAATATGATTATTTGATTCGATTCAGGGCTTCGAATTGAATCGGTTGTCAAGTATTTAAATTGAATCAAATCGAATGGAATAGAATGGAATCGAATTAAATCGAATTAAATCGAATTAAATTGAATTAAATCGTATCGAATTAAATCGAATGGAATCGGATCGAGTCGAATTAAATCGAATCGAATGGAATCGGTTCGGATCGAATTGAATCGAAAATCCGATTCAGAATCGAATCGTTGCCACCTCTACAAGAGATGCGAAGCAGTTTAAAAACTGTTTAAAAAAAGTTGAAAAAAAGCTACTAATTTTATAAATTTTTTTGAAAATCCGTATACCCCAATAATTACAAAAAAATCAAGAATTATTTGCAGAAACAGGAATGTAAAATTTGATTTTTTCCCATTCAGCTGCATAAGAGCCTCATTAACAATCAATGACATTCTCTCAAGGTCAAAAGTCAGCGAAATGTGGTAGGTTATTTTCTACAAAAAAAAAGGAAATTCGCAATACAAAGCCTTGTCAAGGACACTCATATTACTTATTCACTTTCTCATTTCGAAAGGAAAATATTTATTCCATTTTGGATCTTTACCTTTGATGTGCTAAAATAATATAGATTGATTTAGTTATATAAATGTTGTCGATACAAAACGGTTGAAGTTATATTATTATCAATTTGTTATAAAAATTAATCCATATATTTCAATATTGTCGGCTCAAGGATTTTTATTGACGCAAATGCTAAAGCTTGTATTGAAGGAGAATTTGTATTAAAAAATAATTACTTACCGTGAATAATCAGCCATTTAGGAGAGTGCCCAGCTCGTCCATTGTAATGATGAGGACTGGCCATCCATTTTGCTCCAGGCTGCCTCTGACTGCAAGGAAAATCCGGGGACAAAATAAAGGGATTAAATTCAGAGATTTCCCAATAAATCCCAAGTATTTATTTGCGTGGAAGGAAAGAATTTTCGGAAACCAAAAATAGCCTGTTTCATAATGTTATACCTCAAAGCCACTTGGGCCAAGGCGAGGATCCCGAGGGCTAAAAGGCTCTTCTGTGGTGTCATCATCGCTGTCAGCGGCCTTCATGCACAAATGACCACAATGGACTAGACGTGAGCCAGAAATAGGCTGGGGATGTTTATAAAGGATTTATTTCTCCTCTCACTCTTGTCCCTTGCGGATTTGGATCCTCTCAACAGCCAGTGTAAAATTCTACTCCCAAAAACAAATCTCACACCCACTCACTTCAAAAGGTGGTTCAAAGCTGTGTAAGTGCACTTAATCAACAAAATTGGATACTTCAAACTCGGCTGTGAAGTGCCTAGTTTATGCACGGGGAGATGGACAACAATTTAATTGCCCACGCATTTGCCGTTTTTTTGCTCTGCCGGATTTACATACGCGGATCTTTTAATTAAAAAATTCTCATCTCTTCCACCCTTTCTCGGTAATTGTTTTTGTATACACAATTTCAGATTAGAGCCGTATGTCATAGGAAAAATTGATAACATACAGGTGTAGACGGATTCAGAGGACATTGTGTTTATTTACTATTATTTAGCCAGGGAATTATATTGACAAGATCCTTTGTAATGCTTTTATATTGATGATGATCCCATGATTTTTATTGGGCAATAAATACTACAGTAAAAACATTCCGGGGCAAGTTGCAGTATAATTAAGGGGATCAATTGGCAATATACAAAGGGTCACATGAAACTAAATGCTGCCCAGGCTTAATTGGTGAAATAACCAAAACATATGCATAACGTCTACTACAGTCGATTCTCCCTATAACGGCCTCCCTTATAATATTTCTCAATCTATAACAACAGCAAAAAATACTCCTTTAACACTTTCTCCAATTGTGAACATAGAAATTCATGTTCTCTATAACGGTCCTTCTCTATACCAGGCAAAATTTGCTGCTTTCTAGGATGCTGTTATAGAGAGAGCCGACTGCAGTGTTACTTGTCGTCTACTTTATTTACATTTTAAGCTTGAAAACGTACTTAAAATTAAATTTTTAAGTCGATACTTGGACGCAATTCCAATTAGATTAGAAAATAAGGTGGAAATAATTCCAATTTTAAGTATGGCTAATCCAGTTTTAAATTAGGATACAGTTGACCCTCTCTATAACGGTCCCTCTATACCAGTCTTCGTACTATAAAGGTGTTCACAAACCCGCCCGAGAGATTTACTAGGTAAATTCACTCTCTAAAACAGCTTTTTCTTTCTTTGTAACGGGGAAGTTTTGAATCCACCGCCATTTAGCCTCTCACCCTATAACGGTTTCAGGTCACGCCTTTGCATACTTCTCTCTCTATAACGGTTTTGGCAGTAGCTTTGAATCCCCCACCGTTTAGCTTTCTTCTCCATAACGGTTTAAGGTCATGCATTCGCTCATTTCTCTCCCTTTACCGGTTTTTCCTTAATTTTGAATCCCCCGTCATTAAAAGTTTTTATCTATAACGATCTTGTATTATTCCTTACACCGGTTATTATCTATAATAACTGAACTGAAATTGCGATTGTGATTAGCAATCAAGCTTTTTAAAATTAAAATTACAAAGGACATTGAATGCTTATCAAAAACCTGTTTAAAATTTGGAACATTTGGACGAAAAAAAACACGAAAATAATTAGAATTTAAATTTAAAAACATTAAATTTTATATTTTTAGCATCAATAAGAAACAAATTTGTAATTGAAGTTGTTTGCGGTCTGAATGAAGAATCAAACATTCAGAAAATTAAAAAAACCAAAAAATGGTCGAGTTCGAGTACAGTCGACTCTCTCTATAAGAGTACCCCGTCTGCACCAGAAAAAAAGCTCTTATAACCAACTGCTGGTATAGAGAATTAGTTAAAAAAAATAAATTAATGAAGATTATTTTCAGGCTTAACTTTGATAATTTTCCAAATTCTAACAATTTTTACAAAATTGGGCGCAAACATTTGCATTTTAGTGAGAAAAGAATAAAATTGTGCTGATATAGAGTTTCGGTGCTGTTATAGAAAAACGTTAATGTTGAAGGGATGCCTGACTTAGGCGCTAATGCTCTTATAGGGAGAAATTGTTGTTAAAGTGAGAGAAATGTGACCGAGGGAAGAAAATACCCTGCTGTTATAGAGTAACTGCTGTTATAGCGAGTGCGCTTATAGAAAACGCACTTTACCCGGTAAAGCTGTAGAGGAGAATCAATACTGTTGTTATAGAGTAAGTGCTCTTATAGCGAGGGCCGGCATAGGGAGAGTCGGCTGTATTTAGATAAACATTTTCGAATTTGAAATTGCACTTGAAACCAAAATTGATACTCGCCCATTGAACTCGAACCGATGCGGAACTCTATTTTCTACGTACAAAATTCAAAATATTTCCTTATGAAAAAACAAACCCACAAAGCTATGAAGGAATCCACGAGTCCCCTGAAAGATTTTTGGAGACCCCAAAAATACAAATGTGGCCTGAGGTGATTGACAAAGTCATTTGAAAAGTAATTTAAAAAATCTGACGTATTAAAAACATATCACGGTGAGACGGAGGCATAGAGCCAATATTGACGCAGAGATTACTATTGTGAATGTATACAGTCAATAACGGACATTGCAGCAGCTGTTTCCTAGGCCTTATCGCAGTCATTAAGCACCGTACAAAATAATAATTCTCTCTCCAAACCCATTGATACCTTTCAACCACACGAATCCACTTGAGCCCTTTTATCGACTAGGCAAACACATCACCTCCAATAATAGATTATGATGAGCTTCACCTTCCATGAAAGCATTATTTACTCCTTTTTTTGGCACTCTCCCCTCTGCACACGACACATCATTTATTTGTTTAGCTGTAATAAAAACCACTTGTTGTTCCCTTTCCCCCTTCATTCCTACCCATTGCCCTTTTTTACGGGCTTTATACAGAACCCATGAAAAACGGTGGAGGGAGCGAGAGAAAAATTTCCCGGATGATTCCAAGGGAAAAACTGTTTTGGGGTATCCTCCATATTTTAAGAGGGCCTGGAAGGGAAGGGATGGAAATAAAAAATAAGGATGGGAATGAGTGAGAGAATAAACTAGCAATGAGACATATATTATCCAAATAAGAATGGGGAGGCTAAAAAGGGAGAGAGGAAAAGTGTGTGAAGCGAAGAATATTGGAAGAGATCCGCCTTGGCTTCCATATACATATGTACGAACAGGGAAGAATTTATGGACGGGAAAATTCAAAGCGAGCACAACACGCGGGGGAAATGGAATTGAAAATGTGTGTTGGAGAATATGCGGATCCCTGTTTGAACCAAACAACGTCGGATTCGGCAAGCAAAAATAGGGATAGCGTACCGGGAGAAAAATATTCGGGGCATATAGCAGAACAGTTAAATGAAGAAAAGAGACCGGAAAATACATCCACGGAGAAAAGGATAAATAAAGACAAGGAGATGAGAAAAAGAGGAAGAAAAACAGACAGAGAGAGAAGGAGAAAACAGGAGAGAGAGAAAACGAGAAGGCGAGAGAGAAAAAAGAAAGCACGAGAGAAAGAGGGAGAAAATCAGAGAGAGATGGAGAAAACAAGAGAATTAGAGAAGGAGAAAACAAGAGAGAGAAAACAAGAGAGGGAGAAGAGAGTAAACAAAAGGGGAAAAGGGAGGGAGAAAACAAGAGAGGAAGCGAGCGACAGAAAACAAGAGGTAGAGAGAGAGAAAACAAGAGAGAGAGAGAGAAAGAAAACAAGAGAGAGAGAGAGAAAACAAGAGAGAAAGAGAGAAAACAAGAGAGAAAAAGAGAAAACAAGAGAGAGAGAGAAAACAAGAGAGATGGAGAAAGCAAAACAGAGCAACAAAGCCAATGAGAGACCGCGAAAAGAGAAAATGAGTAAACGAGAAAAAGAAAAGGCTAAGAGACAAAGAAAGGAGAAACAATTGAGGATAAAAGGAAAAAGCAAGAGCAAAAAACGGGAAGAGAGCAAAAGAGAGGAGAGTAAAAGAGAAAGCAAAGAAGTGACCGAGAGTAGGAGAAAGCACAAATATAAGAGGGAGAGAGCGAAAGCATACAACAAAGTATAGTGGAGACGGAAGTAAAGGAGAACTGATTGAAGGTCCGAACAAAATCGTGAGACGTAACCAAAAAATAAATCCAAATAGGATGCATTAAGAGACAGAAAACAAATGAACAACTGAGAAGGAGAGAACCCAAAAAGAAATACCAGAAATCAAGTGGAAAACTGAGAAAGAAAACAAGCAAGAAGCTAAAACAGGGAGGAAGGGTATGGGAACAAGGGAAAACAAAGTGAAAGGGAAACTAAAAGAAAAAACCGACAGAAAAAGCAAAAGAAAAGACTGAGAGAGAAAGCAAAATAGAGGACGCAAAAGAAAAGACCGAGCGAGAAAGCAAAAGAAAAAACCGAGAGAGGACGCAAAAGAAAAGCCGAGAGAGAACGCAAAAGAAAGGACTGAGAGAGAACGGAGTAGAAAGGACTGAGAGAGAAAGCAAAAGAAAAAAACCAAGAGAGAAAGCAAAAGAGAAGACAGAGAAAAAGCAAAAGAAAAAACCGACAGAGAAAGCAAAAGAAAAAACCGAGAGAGAAAGCAAAAGCAAAAAAATCGAGAGGAAAAGCAAAAGAAAAAAACCGAGAGAGAAAGCAAGAGATGAACATAACCGCAGGAAACAAAGCAAAGGAGCAAAGAAAAAACGCATTAGAAAATCTGAAGGAGAAAAAACATTAGCGAAACCTAACGAGATAGAGTGTGAATGCAAAATAGAAATCAAAAAAGAGAAAGAGAGTGAAAGCATAAGAGATATCGAAAGAGAGATAGAAACTAAAAGAAAAAACAAACCGAGAAATAAAACAAAATCAAACGAAAAACAAACAGAGGATAAGAACAGAGAGAAAGAATGCAAAAGAGAAACAAGCAGAGGAAATGGAGAGAAAGAAAGCACAAGAAAAACAAACGGAGAAATCAAATCCAAAGAGAAATGGAGAAAGAAAAAGCAAAATAACAACTGAGAGAGAAAGCATAATAGAAACTGAAAGAGAAATAAAAATAAAAACTGAGAGAGAAGGAAAAATAAAAACTGAGAGAGAAAGCATAATAAAAACTGATAATGAGAGAGAAAGCATAATAAAAGCTGAGGGAGAAAGCAAAAGAGAAATCAGGATATAGAAAAGAGCGAGAGAGAAAAAGTTAGAGAGTATGAAAGCCAACGAGAGACAAGAAAGCGAAAGAGTGCGCTAAGAAATGCATTGGAGAGAACGCGACACGAGTGAGCTAGGAATATCCGAAAACCAACACATGAAGAGGTCGAGAGAGACAGAGAGGGAGAGAGAGAGAGAAAGAGAAAACGGAGGAAAAAATACCCGGCTCTCCCTTGGGTAAAGCATTACTTTGTAGGGCAGAGCGTGGGAAAAAAGGGACTAAACTTACAAGATTTGCCGGGAGATCAAATTGCATTCCTTGTATAGTCGATGATCTCAAATTCTTCTTCCTCCTCTCAGCTTTCTCCCCCGTCTTCCTCTTGAGCAAATATGGGAATTGCCTTCTTCGTCTTCCACATGCCCTTCGGTTCGACTTCCTCTCCCCCCAAAGCCTCACTATTATGAAAGTTTTTGGCGGTTCCTCCACCCTTTCCGCCGAGGCCGGAGAAAGCGAGGGAGACAGAGGGAGCTGGGACAAAAAGGGAGGGAGACAGAGGGGAATTTTATCTTCCGCCACCGCTCTGAATCCAAGTAATACACATAAGTAGGCACATACATATTATATGACATTTTCAGGGAGCAGAAAACCGATTAAATCGCCACCATCTTCTTATCCCTTTGCCCTCCTCTTCTATATACGAGATTCCCTTGTCTTCCTTGCTTTCCCTTACTTTCACCGTCCCTCTCTTTCCGGCTTTCTCTTTCCCTATCGTGTTTTTTCTGGCTCTCATTCTTCCCGTTATACCGCCTTTACTGAAGAACGCATAGATGTAGAAGGATAGACAATACATGACAGATGTAATAATGTTCCCTCACGCATACAAATCCAATGTTAATTGCAAACAGCCGTGCCCCTCCACCTCCTTTGGAAGGTCTCCTCCAGCTCCGAAGTACTGGCAAGGATGTGCCATTTGATATTGAGAGCTATTCCTATAATTCTCCTTTGAATTTTCTCTTCTTCTGAGTTTTCCGTGGGTTTCCTTTGCCCACGGCAAAGGAAACCCTTCCCCTATCCCGATGCCGTTTTTATAGCACTTTTCCTCTGGATCTAGCCATCCATTTATCTCGGAATGCTCCTCCAAAATTATTTTTCGGATTATTATTATTCATCTTCGTTATTTTCGTCGACTTTTTTTCACATTTTTCTTGTATTTACTCCTTATTTCCTTTCATATATTTTCTCTTTTTCTTATAACTTATTCTTAGTTTTTGTTTCTTCGCGTTATTATTCTTCACATCTGCAGCTTTCATGTTTTCCCTCCAAAGTTTTGCCTTTCTCTTGCTTTCCGACTTTTCACGCTTATGTTAATTTTGTCATTTTTCTCCTGATTTCATTTTTCTAATTTACCTGCCCTATTTCGCTCTTTATGGTTTTGTATTTCTATCACTTTTTCTCGTTTAATTTTCCTACCGTTTTTCCATTTTATTTTCCCCGCCTTTTTGTTTTCTAAATTTCTTTCACGTTTTCTCTTCTGATTTTCGTTTTGCCTTTTCTCTTCTGATCTTCTTCTCGTTTTTTTAGTTTTCCTGTTTTAAGTTTCCTCTCACTTTTTCTATTCTAATTTTCTCAGCGCTTTTTCTCTTTTAGTATTCTTCTAGCCTTTTCGTTTTAAATTTCCGTCTCACTTTTCCTCTTCTAATTTGCTTTTTGCTTTTTCTTATTTAATATTCTTCTTGCCTTTTCTCTTTACATTTTCCTCTCACTTTTTTTCTTTTAATTTTCTGCTCGTCTTTTCTCTTTGAATTTTCTTCTCACTTTTTCTCTTTGAATATCTTCCTCTCTCCTTTTCTTCAATTTCCTTCCTCTATTTTCTAATTTTTCACTTGTTATTCTTTAATGTCCTCTTAGTTTTTCTCTTTTAATTTTCCTCTCGCCTTTTCTTCAATTTCCTTCATCTGTTTTCTAATTTTTCACTTTTTATTCTTTATTTTCCTCTTGCTTTTTCTCATTTAATTTTCTTATCGTTTCTCGATTTTATTTTCCTCTGTTTTTCGTTTTCTAAATTTTCTCTACTTTCTAAATTTCTAAATCTAAATTTCTCTTACTTTTCCTGATTTAATTTTCTTCTCGCTTTTTCTCTTTCATTTTCCTTACTCTGTGTTCTAAATTTTGGTCACTTTCTCTCTATTATTTTTCCCTATGCGTTTTTCCTGCTGCTATTTATTTATTGTTTTGCTCACTTTTCCTTGTGTTTTTCTCTTTTATTTTTCCTCTTGCCATTTGTCTTTTAAATATATTCTCTCTTTTTTTGTTTTCAAAGTTTCCTGTCACTTTAGATCTACTGAGTTGTCTCTTCTAAGCGTTGTCCTGTTCTAATTGTTTTCTAATCCTTATAATTACTTTAATCTCTCCAAATTTTTCCCTCTCTCCCCTTTTAATTTCACGTATTCTATTTCACACGCGTTCATTCTTTTCTTGTCTTCACTTTTTCTTACGCTCATTGTTGATGCTATAAATAAATAATTATTCTATAAATACCACATTTTTTCTTTACCCTAGTTTTGGCTTAGACCTGTCTCCTCGACTTTCTGTCTCATCTACTTTTCTTCTCTCACTCACGATCAGTGTCTTATTATCTCCTCTTAACTTTCTCCAGCTTTCTCTTTGCAAACTTTCATCCCCGTTTTTTTCCATCTCTCTCATGTCGTTCCTTTCTTAGCACGTGACTTCTTTTTCTAGTTCATTACCATGTTTTTTGTCTGACATCTGTTCCTTTCTCGCTCTCAAGACTTCCCCTATAATTCCCAGTAATGATCCCAACTGTAATTACGCGGAAGCACCAAAGCCCAGCCATCCCATGGAATTTGTAAAGAATTAAATAATGAAATGCAGATGCAGTTTTTGAAATGGCTGGGAAGAAATTTTCCCCTGAAAAAATGATCAAAATGCAAACGCAGGCGTTTCCTTTTGCAGGGAAGGAAGGCCTCAAATATTAAAAGGGGATTTTGCCCTTAAAATGAATGGGATTATTCCAGGAATTGGATGTTTTTTTGTTAATTTTTCACAATTTTCCCTTTTTTATTATTTCCTTTTTCCCAAGCCCATTCTCTTCCATACAGCTACAGATGATCCTATAATCTACGTAGTACATAATATCTCTCACATTTTGACGACATTAGTACGTATAATCATCATAATTACCTATTAATAATAATACCATTCTCCCACGTCACCATAGCAACTTCCAGTCATTTTTCTTTTCATCCGTTTCCCCTTTTTTTTTGTGTCAACAAAGAAAGGATTAAACGTCAGTTTTGGGTGGGGGCCTTTGACACGTTTTGGGAGTTTTTTTTAGACATATAAAAAATCTATACATGGTTTTCCTTTGTTAATATATATTTTTTTCCATTTCTTATTTAACTTAATTATAAACTTACATTTTTTGGATTTTAGTATACATTTATGATTTTTTTAACGTATATACATATATGTACATGTGCCCATATATACATATTTATTTACAGATTGTGTAATATGTGATTTAATCCCATTGTGATTGCAATTGCAAGGGATTACATAGGTATTATTTACAGATTTAATTTGATATTTATACAGTCTAAATCCTTAAGAATAAATTATACTCTATGGTATTTGATAAAGTATATATAATATGTACATACATTACATATTAGCACGGGATTAATGGGCAATGCATCCAGCAAATCCCAGCACAAGCAACCTCCGATTAAAACATACAGAAACACATAAATTTATTTCGTAAGCCCTAATTTGTTTGTTTTTTGATTTAAAGCACGCATTTTTATTTAGTTTAATTACCATTTAAAACACTTAAATCTTAATTTAAACGCAATAAGGTTCTTCATAAAATATTTTTTTCTCTTGGCCATTTATTTGTGATTGACATTATATTTGGGATAAAAAAAAACAATTTTTTTGGGGAAAAAATGCAAGTTCGATTTTTTTTAGAATATTGTAGAATTGTAGAGATTTTAAATATTTTAATTGAGATAATAACTTGTAATCCAATTAGATTCTGTACATGCTTTTGAACGCCCACGATTTATGACCAGGAACATGCTAAGGATTTCTGACGAACTACATAATGCCTTAATTCCAAAATCAAGTTTTACCATTACAAATGGATGGGAATTAAAATGTTAACGGGTAAAATGTCCTTTTAAAAATCCGTTTAATAATTATCTTGGAATTAAGCAAGAGGGTTTTATTGGTCGGGGATTCAGTGCTTCCCCGTTATAACGAATAAACCGTTATAAAATAGCCGTTATAGACGAAGGTGTCGGCATTGAAATGGTCTCAGGCGGGTTTGTGAAAACCGTTATAGTGCGAAAACCGTTATAAGGAGGACCATTATAGAGAGAATTGGTTGTAAGGCTATTAATTCCGATTAAAATACCTAAACAAATATGAATATAATTCTGATTTGAATTAGAGTACCCATCCGGATGTCATATCTTGCTTAAAGATGCAAAACAGGTTGAAACCATCTTGGTTCTATTTTCGTCGTCTGTACCTATACAGTGGAGTCTCTCTATAACAAGTCTCTTTATAACAACATTTCTATATAACAGCATTATTTTTTTCGCCCATCGTACATATAAGGTGCATATTTAATGTTCTATATTAAAAAATTCCCTATACAGTGGAGTCTCTCTATAACAAGTCTCTTTATAACAACATTTCTCTGTAACAACATTATTTATCCATCCCTTCGTACATGTAACGTGCATATTTATTATTCTTTATAACAACTTTTCTCTGTAACAATATTTTTCGCCCTTCCCTTTAAAGTTGTTATATAGAGACTCCACTGTACGAATAATTTTTTGTCCGTTGCAACTATTTAGTTTGCTTTTCCCTCCATGTTTTGTTATATTAGCCTGGATTATGTGTGTACATGACGGGCGTATTGAATTGGATGTGCAGGAGGAGACGAAGGATGATATGGAGGAGGCCAAGGAAGAGGAGAAAAGAGACAAGAGGAGACTGAAATCACGAAAGAGAAGTGGAGGAGGAAGACACGAGAGTCTTTTCCCCCAGTTTTTGTTTGCTTTTTGCCTCCGAATAGAAAAGAATACTTGAGTAAATATTAAATAATGACGGGGCCAAAAAAAAAGGACGGGGAAGGAAAGGATCCTTTTTTGGAGAGGATGAAAGCATAAAAGGAGACGTGGAGGGGGAAGCATCCGTAAATGTGCTTTTGATATGGCCATGTGAGGCCCCAATGTTTGTTGTTGGTGTGTTTGTTGTTACCAAAGAAATTATTATTAACTACTCCCACTCCCATTATTATCATTATTTCCCCACGAACGGAGCCTGAATTTTGAGGGGAGGATTTTCCCTTGTACCAAAAACACAGGTTGTGGATTGGGGCTGAGGAGGTCACGTCTTGTAGCCTTCCTCTCTTCCTTCTCCTTGGTGAAACGACCTTCCATTTCCCAGCCAAATATTCTCCAGCACGATCAAAATGGGAAGGAACGGGGTGGGTTAAGAAGGAATAAAGGACAGCCTGGGAGGGGAAGGAGGATGACTTGGAGAAGGAAAAAGAGAGGGGAAGAAGAGGACGGCATCATCCTCTTATGTGTTTCTTATATCCCGTATTATGAAATTCACCTCCGAGACAAAGCCATGCAAGTATACTGGAGGAAAGGGCGGGAGAGAAATTTTTTTTAATTTTTAAGTTTTCACTATTACGTGCCCGGGCTTTCACTTTTTCACTTCGGAGCGCTTACTTGGGTGCATCCCGTTTTCCGATGATAAATATGCACGTGTGGATTGATTTCTTCTCTACTTTTTCATCACTCTCATTCCCTCTCCTTTTCTTACTTTTTCTTACTTCGTCTCGCTTTTTCTCTTTCTCTCACATTTTTTCGATTTCTCTCGCTTTTTTTCTCTCACATTTTTTCGACTACCATCGCCTTCTTTTTTTCTCATATTTTTTCGATTTCTCTCGCTTTCTCTTGCTCTCACATTTTTTATATTTCTCTCGCTTTTATCTCTTACATTCTTTCGAATACTGCTGCTTTCTCTACCCCTCACATTCATTCGATTTCTCTCACATTCTTTCGACGTCTCTCTCTTTCTCTCACATTCTTTCGAGTTCTCTTGCTATCTCTCACTTTCTCTTTCCATCTCAATTTCTCCAGCTTTCTCCCCTTTGCTCACATTCTCTCTACTGCTTTTACGTTCTGTCGAAGTTCCTATACCTTGCCCTCACTTTTTCACAAATTCACTTGCTTTCTATCACGTGCTCATCCGCTTCCTTTTTATAATTTATGTTATTTTGCATTTACTTTGTCAATTACCTGTTTTCATTCTTGTAATTAGTCCTCTTCAATGACTTCTTTAAGTAAGCTTTCTCCTTTTCATTGGATTTCTTTGTTTTAGTAAACTTGTTCTTTATTTAGTGACTTTATTTTTGTACTTTCTCTTTATTTTTGAGCGTTCTCTTTATTCAGTGACTTTCTTTTTATTTTTGAACTTTCACTTTATTTTTGAGCGTTCTCTTTATTCAGTGACTTTCTTTTTATTTTTGAACTTTCTCTTTATTCACTCATTTGTTTTTTAAACTTTTTCGTTTTGCATTGTCTTTGTTTTTCTTTTTTAACTTTTATTCAGTGACTTTCCTTTTTAGTCAATTTTCCCTTTATTTAGTAAATTTCTTTTTCCTGCTGAAGTTTTTCTATATTTAGTGAATTTATTTTTATTTTTGAACTTTCTCTTTATTCACTGAATTTATTTTTAATTTTGAACTTTCCCTTTATTCAGTGGGTTTCTTCTTATTTTTCAGCTATGTCTTTATTTAGTGATTTTCGTTTTTTAGTAAACTTTCTTTTTATTCATTGACTTTCTTTTTATTTTGGAACTTCCCCTTTATTCAGTGGCTTTCTTCTTATTTTTCAGCTATCTCTTTATTTAGTGATTTTCTTTTTTAGTAAACTTTCTCTTTATCTAGTGATTTTCTTTTTTAGTAAACTTTCTTTTTATTCACTGACTTTCTTTCTATTTTTGAACTTTCTCTTTATTCACTGACTTTCTTTCTATTTTTGAACTTTCTCTTTATTCACTGACTTTTTTTATTTTTGAACTTTCTCTTTATTCACTGACTTTTTTTATTT
>JAQGBT010004280.1:0-17002 GCA_034698585.1 Disparrhopalites patrizii | reverse complement strand
GAAAGAGAGAGACAGAGAGAAGAAGAAAGAGAGAGATAGAGAGAAGAAGAAAGAGAGAGACAGAGAGAAGAAGAAAGCGAGAGACAGAGAGAAGAAGAAAGAGAGAGAGAAAGAAGGAAGAAGGAGAGAGAGACAGAGAGAAGAAGAAGGAGAGAGAGACAGAGAGAAGAAGAAAGAGAGAGAGAAAGAAGGAAGAAGGAGAGAGCAAAAGAGTTACGAAGAGAGGGAAGAAGAGAGAGAAAATGGAGAGAGAGAGAGAGAGAGAGAGAGAGAGAATAAGCAGGAGCAAAAGATAGAAGAAGAGAGGAAGAATTATAGCGAATTATAGAGAAAGGAGAAAGAGAGAACAAAACAGAGGAAGAATTAGAGCGAAAGAGAGAGAAAAGAAGAAGAAAGTGGGACAGAGAGAGAGAAAAGAAGAGAGAATGAGAGAGGGCGAAAGATAAGCAGAAGAGAGAGAGAGAAAAAAAAAGGTACTTGAGTGAGAGAAAGAGGGACAGGGAGAGAGAGGGAAAAGAAGCGAGAATGAGAGATATACGGGCAAAGGGAGAGAGAGTGAGAGAGAATGAGAGAAAGGGAAACAGATATGCCGAGGAAAAATAGAGAGAAAGAGGCACCTATTGGGACACCCCTTGTATGAATCACTAATCGTCCCCCACCGATTAGTCATATCCTTTAGGTCCTCTCTCCCTTCCAGCACTCACCACCACCAAAAATCTTTTTTTTTCACAACCCCAGCCAGTTTTTCAATCAAATCCTCCTCACTGTCAGATTCCCTGAACATCATCCACTATGCTAATGGGCAGAAAAGTTCCAATGACAAATGATGGGAGCCCCCTGCCTTGAAAATATCTCCCGGAAAATCTACCCCAGCTTTACAGGAACTGCACGTAGAAATTTACTCAGGACTTTACCCGGGATTTGTGTCAGCACTTAAAATCATAATTGTGCTCCGGCCAACATCTGCAGGACCCATAAATGACGCGAACTTTGCTGAAGATGCCGTCCTAAAAATATCTACAATCCAGTTCATCGTATGGATTCATCAAAAATCAAGCTATAATAGTTTATTCCCTTTTGTTTATGAGTGATTCAGATGAGGATCTAATGCTCTTTTAATAACCCCTCCAAGTAATAGTTTATACCCTTCCGAGTTTTTCCGGCAATAAAGCCTCGCCCACTTACCAAAATGTCTCTCCCTATGCCCTATTTAACTTTTCCGTACAGACGGTTATGTGTGCAAGCTATTAAAAGAGGAACTAAACTCCGAGTGTTATGGGTCATTGCTTTCTCTCCCAAATTTTATTATCCCGATCAAGGACCCTGGAAATCCGGGAAAGATCCCAAATGAATCAGTTTCCTTATGCTCAACTACCAAATGCATAAACGCATATAAACGTGGCGGGTCTTTTTTATTTACAACCTTTCTACGGGTAAACTTGGGTTTAATTGCCATTTGTATAGTAATTCACGCAAATATGTCCTCCTGGGAAGATTCTTTTCCCCGGGCTTTGTCTTTTCTATCGATTTAGCCCTGATATACTTCAATTCCGCTCTTTTGGCCTTATTTCCGTGAATCCAGCCCTTTCCATCAGTCCCACGGCGCAGAGGAAAGAGACGGGAATCCCGAGAAAATCCCGGGGAGAAAGTAAACAAAGGACTTGTAGAGATGTATACATGTAATAAATCCACCCACGTAATTATTATTGCTCTCATTCCCATCGGTATGTATGTATTCCATATGGAAGGGATTTGTATGATCCACTCGATGAGATCATGATCTTGGGGGAAATGACATTTTCAATGTAATGTCACATCCTGGGATCCCGCGATTCCTGCCACATGATAAAATATCCTTTGGTTCAGGAAATGTGAGATTGGTTTATTATGTAGGAAAAACCTTGGATTGAAGTCTTTTGTAGACACAATTGTAGGTTTTTAACCCTTCTTGCACACCTTCATTAACCTCAGGGTCGTTGAATCCGGAATTATCCACAAAGGATGAGATCGTGGCCAGATCACACCAGTTTTTACTGGAAGAGCCATGCAAGAGGAACCATGTTTGACGGGTTTTATAGGACAAAGTTTTTGGGGGGAATAAAAACACCATGCGAATTGTATGTTTATGATTATCTTTCATATAGAGTCTTAATATTCAGATTGATCATTGGCCTTATGCTGGGCAAAGGTTATTATTTTAGGGATTAGAATCACTGATAAGGCTGCGCGGACATGGTCGCATTTGATTTTTTTTTTACCTACCTTTGTTCTCATCCTTTAGCGCCCTTTGAGAGCGATTAATGTCAGTCGTAATACAGATATTGGCTGAATCTGTATCTATATATAGGTACATATGCTATTACATGTATGTATGTATATGCAATGACACTATTACATGCATGTAAATATATATGTAGTAGCCTCGCAACTTCCTGGAGTGAAACCGGAGAAATCCGTGCAGGTGTGCAAATATTGGAGGAAATCTTCTTCCTGTAATTCGTGTAATTGGCTATATATGTTTTCCATGAATAAAAAATTCTTCCTACCTTGAAAACATAGGAAGCAAATCTGGGATGTACAGCAAACGTTTTTTTTTATTCCCAGGCAAATGCTATGAATGAGTTTAAATTACAGAGTTGAGTTTGAATCGTGTCCAGTGGTATAGATTTCAGTGTGTAAATCTTCTTTGTTCAAGAATGGAGACAGACAAAAATAAAACATTTGTTGACATTTATGTTTTGGAGATTTCTGCAAAAATGTGAAAATTCTAGTGTTGTGGTTCACTTGTATAAATATTTAAATATACATTTCGTATTTTATCTGCTTCCCCAGCATGGAAAATGGTGTGCAAAAATAATGGACCACAACTGAATGGGACGAGATGATTCAGCTTGTTTGAATGGAGTCGGTTGCATGACTAATCATTGTGGCAAGTGTAAATGTGTGCTGAATAAAGGCTAAAAAATTTATTATTTTTCTTGCTTATCAATAAGTCATAAAAAAACCTTCTGGGGGTGTGTTTGTATTTAACTTCTGTTACAATTTGTTTGTCCTAGTTTAAAAAAAAAGTATTTTGCTATTCAAAAGTATCCATACTGTTTGTGCCATCAAATAATGGATGGTGTCGTGTTAATATTTTGTCTTTATTTGCTTGCACTCTGTGTAAATGAATTGTTGCTATGCACAAAAAAAAACATTCAAAACATTCACTCACCACTGAATGTTTTCTGATTCTGAATTAATATTTTTGCATGGTATAGCTCATGCCACACAGATTTTCCAGGCAGAAAATGCAGTCTATCCATTATACATATTTGATATTTTTTGCCAATTTTTGCATGAAAAAGTTTTTGTATGGTTTTAGCTGAAAGCGATTGTGGATTCGGTGCAAATTTTCTTCCAGATTTATTTACTTATTCCAATAATTTTTAATGACAATCGACTTCCCGTGGCCAAATGGTTCTATTTTTTTTTAATTTTAGCTGCAATTTTTGGTAAATTCGACCTAAGTGTTCCAGATTTTAAACTGTTTGGATTTGGGTGCAACTCATGCATTTTGACTAGATTTAAAAAAAATCGAATCAACTATAAATGATTAGCAGACACAACTCCGCATGTATATTTTTCATTGTTTGTATTTGTTTTATTATTTCAAGTTTGTCTTGACGTCGAAGACCACACAATATTGAGTAATATAGGAAAGGTAAAGGCTACATAAGGCTATTATTATATGGTTTTAAAGACATTACAGTCGAAGAGTTTTTCTTCCAAAAAAAGAAGAAAATACACATTATGGTAATAAATAATAAATAAATAGTAAGTATAAAGAATTATTTTTAACTCTATAAAAAGTCTCAATGTTTGTCGATTACATGATAAAGGATTCTGCTGGATTTTTTTCAATAAAAAATTTTTTCTCCATTTTTCCCATTTTTTTATCATGAACTTCCACGCAATCCTGGATTATTCAGTAATTCCAGGACAGCATTTTGTTCTTACATTAAAGACAACAGGGGAAAAAATGTACGATTATTGTATGTATGTATAGCAGTACAATCCCAAAATGACTTAATAACGTACACAACGTCCTGGTAATAATTAGTGTAGGTATAACAAATAAAAAAATAATAGAAAAATCTATCATACAAAAAATGTGTATTTTTTACTTCTCCAAAAAAAAAACAAACGTTTATGTGTGTAATTACATAGACAGAACAAATAAGTACGAGAAACAATACAAGCTGTACAACGATTTTGACTATGATCTGTGTATAACTCATGCACATGTTTAAGTCAATATATATTTGTTTAATATACAGAGAAATGAATAAAGCAGATTCTGACTCTCTTTCTGTATTAATACTCAAAAAACAAACAAAAACTACAATTTTTTGGATTCAAACATAAAGCTTCTCATTCCTTTGTGCTTTTTTCTTTCTCCTATATTTTTGCATGGTTTTTTGTAATTATATTATATATCTGTCAGTTAGTTAAGTTGTATTTTTTACATTTTAAATTTCCGTACACATTACATACGAAAAGACTTTTCGGAGAGGATTTTTTTTACAAAGTACAGTGTGTACAAGATATGAATAATTTTTGATTTTTTTCTAAACTTTTTCACACTATAATTTCCTCGTGACTTTTTATGACGACTTGACTACGTACAGGTGTTAGTCACAAGTTGTACAACAAATAATAACAATGTTTCTCTATGAGTCAACAATATTCTATTGTTGGGGCTCAACAAAAAAATTTACTCTATACATATTAGCATTAATAAGAAATACATGGTAACCCTGTTTTTCGAGATACTTTCCCCAAGTTATCGCATCCCATGGTCTTATCATTCCTCTCATCACATGATGTATATTTCCCATCGAAAAATAATTACATTTTATTACTATAAATAATTCACCTTTACATTCCCATTAATTGACCTCTGCTCCCAATCAAGACCAGGTAAGAATCGTAACTTGGGTAATTGTAAACTACGTCATTACATACAGGGTGGTACAAAATTACAAAAAAAAATTTTTTTCTGGAGGAAAACTATGGAAAACATACCAATTGAAGGTATACCGAGACTCTCCTCAGGTTGACATGTACCACCCTGCATTATTATTAGAGAAACTACATTTTTTTAGACACAATTTTACAATTTTCATGTACTAAAAAATACAAAGCGCTCCCATCGGAGCTTTATTAATATATGAAAAGTAAGAATTTCTTACAAAGTTTTTTATTACCTACTATTAACACGAACTTTTTGAACCTCCTACACGGGGGTCAAATTTAGCTATATACAAATGTGTATGACATCTTGTCAGGTTTTTTACTCTCCCCTTCACCAGGGAGAAAATGGGAATAAAATATGTACAAAAAAAGAGAAGAAAGGAGAAATGAGTAAAGCGTAAAGCAATACAAAATCATTATAGGAGTTCCTCATGTCTTTTTTCTCATTAAATATAATAATAGTTACTAATTCATGGGTTTAACCATAATTTGTAACGACAATAACTGCACTAAATGCTTATTTAACAAATGATTTAAGTATCAAAAACTGAACAAAAAATGGTAGTGAACATTAAAAAAAATTTGAGTGACTAATAATCCCGATATTATTACTCTCTATGCATTTTTTATTACCGATAATGTCAGCCTGCCATGGGCTTTTGAAAGGAACGGGGGACATTGAACGTCTTACGGGAAAAATTACCAGCCATACTGTGGTATACCTAATAGGAGCCAAGAATAGGAAAAAACCAGGAAAACCCACTCCAGAAGTGAATTCTCCAGAAAAATCTCTCCAGTAAAAATAAGCTTGAATTTCGCCCGGCGGATTTTGATTTTTTTTTTGTCTTCTTCCGTATTTTAGTCCGCCAAAATCATCGGCAAGGACGTCGTGGGCGAACAAGGGCTGGTCGGACTACTGCTCCGGACATTCATCGTGAAATTCGGAAGTATCAGATGAGATGCGGAGGTGGTGGTGTTTGTGTTGGATGATGACAACAATGAGGGATGCTCCAATGTTAACTGAAAGTCTGAGGGGATTGTTGTTGTGGAAGAATTGCTGTCAGCACTCACGAAAAATGGGGGGATATTGGAAGAAGGAGACGATGTGGTTGGTGAGTACGACGTGCTAGTATTATTCACATTTATTGTTGACCCCCCATTGTTGACATTGTTGGAGCTCGCATCATTGTTAATACTCTTCAATTTCGACTCAAATTCGACTAGCTGACCCATGAAGTTCAGATTTGGGGAGATGATCCGACGGTAGCGCTGCACAAAAGCGTATGCCTCCAACGTGGTTAGCTTCGTGTGCTTCATGATGTACGCGATGGCAATGGTGGGGGAACGAGAGATTCCCGCCTGACAATGGATGAGGATACTCCAACCGGATTTGCGGGCTTCCTCTGTTTCAAAGGAAAAGGAAAAAAAATTAGATACATTCAAACAAAATAACTCGTACAAGTCGTAAACGGTGAAAAATAATGTCATAAGTTCTCCGTTCATCGTAAAAATCAGTGCACGACCGGAAGGAAACACGGTGGGTAAAGAGGGACAAGGGGAGTAAAAAATAAAAGACTGGAAAATAGAGAGCTTTTTCACTCGGAAAATACCCAATAAAAAGCAAGAGGAAACAGTACACTTGTAGCACATCCTGTAGTAGTAAATGAAACCGCAGGACAACTGTGTAAATAGAACAAATGCGGAACCGACAAAAAGTAAAATTAAAAAAAAAAACAACTACGTGATGAAATCCCCTTTTTCTAGATTTGCACTGACGGGAGTGAAATTCGCCTGCAAAATGTCAAACGGGCGGAAGTACTTGAAGGTGCATACAAAGTCCTAGTATATGTATGTATATACACGCTATAGTTAATACTGTGAATTTAAATTATCGATTAAGCAAGAGCTACCAGATATTTGCTTTTCGGGAGAAAATGAAATCTTTTTTCTCGTCCCGAACTTATACCAAAGCACTTTTTTTTTACTCTAAAGGAATGCAACTTTTACTCTGGGGACTAGTCTACATTTTTTTTCTCGGGGTGCAATCTTCGTACAAAGAGGAGAATATTAAGGTGAAAGTGGAGACATGCAGAGAAGATCAGAATTTTTGCATGGAGAAGCCGGGAAAGGAATTGGACCTGAACGAGAGACTTTTCTCAGAGAGGCATTAACCGTACATTGCAAGGAAAGAACAAATGTTTTTTTTTGCCCGCACACAGATATTCTCAATCCACATAATTGAATCAAGTCCCGGGCACAATGAGACAAATGCAGGGGAGTCACAACATGGTGGAAGTCAGGAGAAAGAACCGGTTGAGACTTGGAAGAGAAAGGGGGAAAATAGACAAAAGGGAGACAAAAAAACAGAAAATGAGAGAAAAACAAAGAGAGAAGGAGCAGGAAAAAGGACAACAAAACTGAAGGGAGACAGAGAAATACAAGGTACAGAAGAAAAAGAAAAGCACAGTCAAAAGGAATGAACTTTTTTCGGTACAAAATAGTAAAAGGCACGATTTGTACATTTCCCCTCCAATGTTCCGGCTCGTCCTGGTACAGCCAAAGAAATTGGAGAAAGACACAAAGAGGGCCTAAACAGTCTAAAGTCAAGCCCTATAAATACATGTATGAATATACATATGCCATTTTCAGTCTGAGTTCTCCTACATGTGCATTGACAAGAGACATTTTTTAACCCCTTCCTCCATTCAACTATCCATTGTGCCCCAAAAAAAGAATGTGAGTATAGTGCACCTCCCCATGTCCGAACAAGTGTACTTATGTCGACTAAATCCGGAAAGCACAAAAGCAAACGACATGAAGACAAACCTCCATGCATATAACTAGAGACAAAAGCCTCTTTTTCTATACTGTATAATAGAACAAAAGATTTACGACAAAAAAGAATTGTCTAAGACCCAATAAAAACCGTATGAAAAAATTCGAAAAAAAAAAATCCCCTAATAACTTCAAGAAAAGGAGAAAGAACAGTCCTTTTTTTGAAGAAGGACAAATTCCCTTTTCCTTTCAACCCTCCCAAATACTTAAATAAATACGGGGTAAAGCATTTGTTAGGAGGACCCAATGACGTGGGCCAACTCCTTTCCATCTGTTTTGTCCCAGGAACATTGCAGGGGAAAGCTCTTATCCCCGGCACTAGTAGGAAGGGAGAAAGCATGGGAGAAGATACATTCTGAGATGGAAGGAAAATGTACATTTGGTCCAAAAAAAATCCAGGGAAGAAGAAAATTCGGAGTACTTAAATGAGATTTTTAGACATGGAAGATACAACTTTTACGGAGAAATTGAGACATTTAAAATAAAATAAATAAAATCAATGGAATGTAAATAAAAAATATCAAATGACAAAAAAATACCGAAGTACGACATTAAAATATGACAAAATCAGTAAAAAAAAATACCAAAGTACGACATTAAAAGATGACAAAATCAGTAAAAAAAATATCAGAGGAATAGATATCTATAGAGGAAAAAATATTTAACTATTAAAAAAGAGATAAAAAATACTCACCAATGAAATCACAAGCTTCATCAAAATAGGGAGCTAAATTTTCACAGAGATTATCCGAGACGGGGATCAATTTCGTCCTCAACTCCGAGGGTCGGTTATTGGAATTATTACTGCAGACATGGCAGGAGCCGTTGGTGACGTTGGAGTGGTCACATTTATTATTATGACCACAATTGGGATTGGTCATGGTCACAGAGAGAACATATCGGATTTTCAGTCGTCGGAGAAGCTCAATGTTGGCCGCGTCCCGGGCATTGCCCACGTAGAGGAAGGGGAGGACCTGAGTGGGTGGCTCATTCTCGTAGCTGTCAATGCAGCGGGGGGTGGAGGCCTCCATGGGGTAGCAGGAGGATGCCGGAGACAGGGCGATGGGGGGAAGTGGCGATGGAATCGTGGACGAGGGCATAATACTGAGATCCTTCTTCGAGTTACTCGAGTCACAAAGGTCACTGTAGAGACGAGCAAATTCTTTCATACCACCTGCAAAGACAACCAAAAACACACTGTTAGTCAAGTCAATTTCTCTCAAGGTATTTATATGTACCCTCCAAAAAAAAAGAAGAAAGAAATTCACACACGCAAAGAGACAAAAATAAATGAATTAAATGCCCCTAAGCTCCTACAAATATGCCTTTCATTTTTACACAAAAAAATATTCCATTCTAAAATAAAAATTCCATGTAAATGTTTTTTCTTCCTTTCAACTTCTATACGTTTGTTTATGAAATTCTTTCATTTTATCTTCCATGCAAAAATATGGAGATGCTTTTTACCCTAAAAAAAATGGAGATACTTATAAAATGAACAGGAAACCTCAATGACAGGAAATTCTTGTGTTTTTCTTCTTCAAAATATACATAAGTATGAGCTTTACGTGGATACAAAGGCCAATCTCTCTCTAAATCTTCATCTCTCTTACTACTTATACTTTTTATTCTTTGAACATGCAAAAGAATTATCTTTTGAACAGGAAACTTCTTCATAGAGAGAAGAAAGTCGACATTTTAAAGTCAAATTCCAACTTCCTGTGTATTTTCAAGAGTTCAACACGTTCCATGAAATAAGGAGCATTTTTTTCTAAACAATTTTTTTTTTGGTATGCGATCTCATTTTTTTTCTTTTATACAATTTCCACATTTCCCCTACCCCACAATAATCTAATATGCATTTTACTATGCTTTAAATCTATAGTTTCAATATTCTGGCTCGTCTCTCTTTCTTTTCTTCGATTTTTTGTCTCTCTCTCATTGCTATTTTCTCTCAATCTCTCTCTCTATACATCTCTTTTTTCCATCTCTCTCCTTTTCACTTTTACTCTCGCTCTCTCTTTAGCTCCCTCTTCCTTCCCTCTTTCTTCTTGCCTCTCTCGCCGCGTTTCTTAAGTCTCTCTTTCACCCACACCACCTCCATCTCTCTCTCTCTCGCCCTCTCTTCCTCGAAAAGACACTCATTGAATTTCTCCCAAGCTCCCTATGCCATAAACTCCTCCGCATTCCCTGGAATTTTGACCTCTTCCTTCCTCCTCTTCCTTCCACGTCATCGCCTCCCCCTCACACCGCTGTTTGGAAACGCATATGAGAGTACAGCTCACTTTGACAATTTACATTACACACACTACTTACTACGTGCCTCGTAAACAAAAACCCTTGTTCAGTGAGAAGAAAAACATTTCTTTTTAAGTAGAAACAGATAGGGAAATCTCTTTTTGTTGCTCAAATCCTGTCTTTTTCTTCCTTTCAATTATTCATTCCTCCTTCGCCCTCCCCCTCTTTTTTCTTTGTGGATTTTCGTACATTTGAATTCCAGGAAGCGTTCAAATAATACAGAAAAAAACTAAATACACCAAAAAATAGGACGTTGAAAGAGATTTTTTCAAAAGATTTCCATAGATTCCGTCGTCAAAATATTTTCCATATTTGTCGTACAGAAAGGAAATAAATTCACATGCAATCTTCCCTCTTAAAAAAAAACATGAATGAATGAATATTTTTGTATGGATGAAACCTTTCAATGGGAATTCTATGGATTCCTTGATAATCGCAATTCAATTGATAGGAAAATTACCCGACAAAGAATTTCCTTTGAATGAGACATTTTGCACATTCCACCACCTTTTTTTTTTCGCGGCATAAATCCCTTTGGAATCCCCGGGGAGAAAAGCAGGGCACATGTGTGGAATGTCTTCCTTTCCCCCCTCCCGAAATTATGTGACAGCTCAACCCGACGGTCACCAGAAGGAAATGCAAAGTGGTCGTTAAGCTACCTCATAAAACCATTATTACAACAAGTTCCGAGTCACCAAGAAACCGGGCGAGAGCTTGTCATTAATGGCGTGGGATGGGATAAAATCCAAAGTGTACCCGCGAACACCTTCGTGTTATCGGGGAAGCCTTGGACCCCAAAAATAATAAATAAGTACACACACGAGCCCCATTAATGGCCCTCAGCCACCCCCGTCGAAAATCTATTAAACTCTATAATGACATCCCTTAAGAGGGTATAATACATATGTATAGGCATATGTACGGGTATAGTCACGACAGTGCCCCGGCAATTCCATAAAGTACACATGTCCCATGTGAGCCTCGCAGAGCAAATACACATGAGCAAGTATCTAAAAGCCGTAAAACCGGGCAAGAGTGATCAAGTGCATAATAACCACGTATTGCTGGATTCTCCATCAAATCTCTCTTTCTATTTTTTGCCGGCGACTCCCAGTAAAATCGGCGGTATGGCCCTTGTGCATGTCTTTGTATGTACTTTCTCTCTCTCTCTTGCTCTCTTCCGATGTGGAAGAAATCCGAAACCCCCAAATAGTGCCTGTAATCCCCCTCCTATTAAAGTGTACCTACGTAGGCGGTTCTTCTGAGCTCCCCATTTACATATGGGCGCACATGTAAATGGATCCGGATTCATGGAGTCGGTTACAACAATAAAACCGGTGGGTTAGGACAGAGTCAAGTATAGAGAAAGGAGATGAAAGAGAGAAATCGGAGGAGGAAAAAAAAGAGAGGGAACGACAGAGGAAAATCGAGGGAAAAACGAATACTATAGAGAAAGAGATGCCCTGCCAAGCCGTTGCCGATAAAGAGAAACAGGGAGAACTGTTAAAGTGATGGTATCCAAGAGCAATCTTTAACGTTTTTTTTGAAGGGGAGAGTCAAATTCATGGAATATAATGGCACAGACTACATCCACGGACTTACACGTACCACCACTTACATAAAAGGACCCTAAAGACCCATAAATTTCCGTCCTTAATGGACTCAATGGAAAGTTACGGAGAGAGATAGAGGGAGGGAGACGAAAAAAAAAGAATCTGGAAGCAGCTGGAAAAGAAAGAGAGATCATTCGAGAGAGAAGTATAGACAGAGAGAGATAGAGGGAAAAAATTTATACGGGGAGAGATAAAAGGGAAGAAAAGAGGAGAGAGAGAGGCGCAGCGAGGAGAAAAATGGAGACAAAGTCCGGAGAGAGACAGAGGTCTTCGGAAATCCACAAACTAAATCTACTTGCTCCAATGATACTGGTGTCAACTAAATCCAAACAAGCACTTACTTTTAGCTCCTCTTATGTCTTCCTAGCACACACAGTCCCTTATTTAAACACGAGGAGATCCAGCAAAAACTGCTTTTCTAATAGCAATAACAATCTCTTCAAGTGGGAGCCACAAAAAGTCCCGTTACTAAAAGTATGTATCATACACTACCTACAAGTTGCAACGTCACCCAGTCGAGAGAGCAGACTAATTTCTCCAGACGTGAGTAATGCTCTCAGAGTGATAAAAACGTTTCCTCTCTTTTGTCTCTCTTTCCCTCTAAACTCTGGTTCTCCCTTAAAAAAAATTATGACTTCCGGCGAAATCCTCAAAAAAAAAAAAAAATGTAATTGCGGTTACTTACTGAGGAACCAAAACACGGAAATTGATCCAGGAAATGATAGAGAAGTTCCAGAGATGTGTTTCGTATACAAAAAGTAGAAGAAGTGTAAAAAAAAAACGTAAACACCGTTAACTGTACAAATCAGGCGGGAGTTACTGAAAGACTGAAGAGACTGTCGTCCTCTCTCTCAACCGTCACCCTTTATTATGAAGGAGGAAAGGGAAAGAGCGTCGACTATTAGCAGGAAGGATGTCGTCAGATGCCTTTTTTTTGTAGTATGTAATTTTCCCTATATGTTACCCCCACTACTTTTACTACACTATAAACCCTGACCAGGCCAGAGGGTCCATTGTTTGACGATCAAGTAATGAATCATACTCTATTATTGTGTTGCAACAAGGAAAGGGATACACGCCCGTGTGTATAAAGATAACACCAACCCCACTATATCTACCATCCCAGATGGTATATACCTTTCTATACTCCCATATAGACAAAGTACAGTGGGTATATCCCCCCAACAAAAACTCTCGTATGAGCGTGAATACACACGTGTGCAATGTATTACTAATGCGATGACTACTTCACTAACCAACAAGCGAGTCCAGTCTCAACACAGGCATTCTCATCATACATATTCGCACACGAGGTGAACCAGTCATCATCACACATAACAAATAATTATTTGCTATTAATCTATTATCTAATCTTAAAACACTCTCAAACTGTACCTATATTTTCTGGGGATGTACACATACATATGTAAAAACGGCCAAACACTAATCAATTGGGTGAAAATCATATCAAAAAGCTTTTTTTTTTTCAAATGATAACACACGTTGTTTAATGAGTCAACAATATTTTTAAGTGAGGTGAAGGAAAGGAGAAAAGTACAGCTTTGTTTTGGGCATTTCCTCTCTTCATATTCTCTCTTTTTCTCTCCACTACTTCTCTCTTTCACCTCCTTTTCTCCTCTTTTTCTCTCTTTCTTGTCTCTCTTTTTCTCTTTCCTCGTGTCCACTCTCTGTCGGAAAGGATTGTTCTCCAGTAATTGAGTGATATGGGATGAGTTGGGCGGAGTTTGGATGATTTACGTTCAATCCGTCGGGGATTTACGCATTGAGTGCAATCACATTTTTTTAAGGGACGTTTAATCACTGTTTCCAAATGGCATTATCAGCACATCATCTTAAAAAATGACTGGTGATATTCGTCATCGTCACCTAATGTGTATAGGTATGCTTCCTCTCCAGTAAAAAACTGCGCGTCTCATCCTTTTACCACCGTTATACGTACTCATGCCCTAGAGGCATATGAGCTGGAATGAGATGTGTATACTATACACATACAATACTATTTTTTGTATTAATATTTTTCCCGTTCCTTCTCGAAGCAATAAGAGATCTGATTTCTTTCAGCAAAGGCTTGATACTCGATATTTTTTATGGTTCATTACAGCATGTATTTACCATGGGCTTACGCCCGGCAGAGCACGTACATGGCCATGGAATTCAATCCGCGAGGCCTCTGGCAAATGATTCACACGCACAGGCATTGACATTATTTGTTCGTGGCAAGAGTTACAGCTCGTAAGCAATTCCTTGAATGTGTGTTTTGTATGTATGTATTTGTCTAAAACTGCAAGATCGACTTACCACGCTTTAAAAGTACAAAAAAAAAATATTACCATATCACCGATACATGAGATGGTTCCGACACATTGACTATCCACTCATTGACTTACAATTTAACACTGCCAAAAAATTGACCCTTTCCCTGCCGAACCTCCTATGGGGTCATGTTCTGGTGGTGTGAGAGAAGGAGATTAATTTCAATCTCTTAAAAAAAATATATAAAGCTCCTAAGAAGAAGCACTCCCCGCACTTGTCGTAAGGCATATGGAAGCGTGTGGAGATAAAAGCCATTAGTTACATAACCCGCCGTCCCCATTTTTTTAAAGGCTCTTAAAAATAAATTTTAAAGTACATTACATCAAAATCCAATTCACTCCTCTTAAGCCCGTCTGTGACCAATGCTTCCTCCTTCCACTTTTGCACGTTCCATTACTATTCTTCATTTTTTTTAAATCTTCTTTGAGATTATCAAAGAGTTTGGTCGCCACTCCAACCCTGATATAAAATGGTCAATTGGGATATTTAATAAAGCATGTAATAAAAAACAAGATGGAGCAAAAAGATCAGATTTATTTTATTGATTTGACCATATATACTTTAAAAGGCGGCAAGGAGGAAAAAGTGTCCATCCACTCACACACATGTCAAACAGGTTTTGGGAAGTAACTTTTATTATTTTCAAAGAATAAAAAAATATATATACTACACAGAATAAAAACATTTCCTTATTGAGTTTACCTCACAAGCTGCAACGTGTTGCTTTAAAACACGTGCACTTGGCCCTGTTCAGAATATCCTTCACAACTATTTCCTGCATAAAGAGAATCCCACATGTATACATTTGTATACACTCGTATGGTGTCAATTGGATTATAGGAAGAAAAAATACACATTTCATTAGTAATACAAAAAGACTCCGCCACCAAGACTACGGATTTGCCAATGCGACAATACAAAAGACTGCAGCATCGTAATCCAAGACGTGTGTGTGTCCGTGCATGTGTTTCATAGTAAATACCCAAAAGGATTAATCATCATTAGCACCACCAGCCTCCAGTACAAAGAAAAAGTACCTTAAGCTCAAGCAAGTCTTTACGCAGCAGCATTCTTAAAAGAGTGCATATGATGAAAACAAACGTTACTCTTTTATATGTATACAAACGTACACACACAAGAGGAAATCGTCATCACACAAATTCCTGGTTTCAGCCCTCAAAAACATGTATCTCTCATCATTTTTCTACGGAATTATTATGCACTTGGCAATGCTTCTGCGGACGTCAAGAAACGTTTGCAACCCCGCCAAAATGTGGGTACCCGACACACCGACGACACACTGTCTACGGAGACACTAATTTTTTTTTTATACGGGAATATACACATTAATTAAATGTCTTCCCACGTACAAAATTCTGTGCCTCCGTGATAAACTGGAAGATTCCTTGGCCCAAATTGGAGGTCCTGGTATACACATCCAGAGACAAAGGATACGGAAAAGGATGTGCCAGTGAAGCGGAAGAAAGATATTTCGGATATTTTCTACCACGAAGAGGATTACGGACATACGCCCTAAACATTTCTTAAATCACTGCATTTTCGGGGAAATTGCATGTACTCCGGCATGAGCCAAAAATAGGCTATTTGCAGAGTTTTTGCGAATTCTGTTTATACACGGCAGAATGACAATAGCTGGAATTATTATTATTTTTTGGAAGAATTTTTATTTTTCTACAGTATCTCTCAATGTCATCTTATTCTTAATGCACTAATTATAAGAGAAACGCAATATTGCATGTATGTATGCATGTATACATATTTACATAACGATATCCTTCCCATGGATCTCATAGTGTCTAGTGACTGTAATCAGCCTGGGACTGAACGCAAGAGTTAATTACTCATGCAATAATTACATTTCCAACGTATTTACCAGTCATGGACTTATTCATGTAAATGTGTGCCTGTAAAAGGAGAGAGAGGGAGACAGGAGGAGGAGAGCATTAAACTTTTCATGATACTTCCTGTGCTTAATGACGACAGCTGAGGCGAGGATAAATGGAAGTACTGGAGAGAGATATGGACAATGAGACTGAGAGGGTAGCGCCGGAAGGAAAAGGGCTGAGAGTGAGTTATAAAATAACGAGACAAGAGAGAGAATGACAAGGAGAAATAGGAGCAAGAGGAGAAGAGAAAGAGAAGAACAAAGAAAGAGAGAAATGGGATAGCGAGGGGAAGAGATACAAAGAGAAGAAGACAAGCGAAGACAATTGAAGGAAGGAAAAGAGATAAAGAAAATCAAGTGATACGAAATTATCTTTCACTTCCCACCAAAATCAGTTTGTGCATTTGAAGAAATACAATCCGTGGTTTTAGAATCAAATGTGATCATGACCAGGATCTCCTATACGTGATAAGGGTCCGGGGATATAATCAGATTTGACTCTTCCCCTTTACACATTATGTTGGTCTAACACTCAGTCCTAACCCAAAAAATGAATGCGTCACCGCCAGTTTTGAAAGGCATACATTACATTGTAATAAACCTTTTTTGCTTTCGTCATCCGTGGCTGCAACCAGAAGTGACATTAGTACTCCTCTGTTAATTTAATCACCTTGTCTGTTGTAGGTCTTCATCAACAGTCTCATTAAAGAGGCTAAACTAATGTGACTGACTGAGTAAGGTTCATTTACTACGTCGTACTCCCTCCTCCTCCTCCTAGTTTCACTTTTGCCCCGTCTTCTCTCTATATATGCAGATGTTAATGGGCAAATGCGCAGTTTAGCATGGCTCTGATTTCCCCAGGTTTCTCCCTTTTCTGCAATGTTTACCTTCCCCGTAAAGTCAGTTAGTAATTCATTTTACGTGGAAGACCCCTTTATATTTATCTGGTTGGCATGGGTCTCAATTAATGTCAAGAAGAGAGAGAGAGAGAGAGAGAGAG
>JAQGBT010004279.1:0-17003 GCA_034698585.1 Disparrhopalites patrizii | reverse complement strand
AGAGACAAAAGAAGAGCGAGTGACAAAAGAAGAGAGAGCCAAAAGAAGGAGACAAAAGAAGAGAGAGCCAAAAGAAGAAAGAGACAAAAGAAGAGCGAGTGATAAAATAAAAGAGAGCCAAAAGAAGAAAGAGACAAAAGAAGAGCGAGTGACAAAAGAAGAGAGAGCCAAAAGAAGGAGACAAAAGAAGAGAGAGCCAAAAGAAGGAGACAAAAGAAGAGAGAGCCAAAAGAAAAAAGAGACAAAAGAAGAGCAGTGACAAAAGAAGATAGACAAAAGAAGAGAGAGCCAAAAGGAAAAAGAGACAAAAGAAGAGAGAACAAAGAAGAAATAGAGAGAAGGAAGAAAAGAGAGACAGAGAGAAAATAAGAAAGGCGGGTAGAACCGAAAAAAGAGACAAAGAGTAAAGAAGAAAGACGGATAGAACAGAGAAAAGTGACAGAAAAAAAAAGAAAGTGGGATGAGAGAAAAGGGGAGAAGCGTGAGAAAAAGAAATATGAAAAAAATGAAAAAGAGAGAGAAAATATAGAGGGGGAAAAGGGGGAAAGAGAACAAAAGAACGGGGGACAAAAAAGGAAAAAAGAGAGAAAAGAATAGAGGGATAAAGAAGGAAGATTGAGAGAAGCGGAAAAAATAATAAGATGTCGAAAAAATGGAAAATAGCCCAGAAAGAGATGCAAGTAAAAAAAAAGAAAAAGAGAGAATGAGATTGGGATGGAAAATATGAACAGATAACATCATAAAAAATAACAGTAGATGGTAGAAACGAGAAGACAAACGAAATTAGGAGGGTTTTTAATTTAATGTAGCGTTTACAGCCCAGCAAGGGAGAAGAGAGACGAGTTGAAAATCGCCGTTGAATTTCGTGTCACTTGGTCAAGCTCGGGCAGTTTGGTGGTCGTAATAATAAAAAAAATGTTATCACATTCTTTTTTCCACATTAAGTCCGTCATACATCAGGCTTGTGGCTCAGAATGGCGTGCACGTCTATAATATTCTCTATGATTTTAGCTAAATTGCCTTTCTCAACATCCATGCCTCACTCCTTCATTACAGTGCACAATCTATGCTATACAATCTCACGTGTAGCTATCTACATATGTATTCCATGCTGTATATTTCTGTCGTCAAAAGAGTGAAAAATAATAGCTGGGAGGAGAGGAGAAGTGTCCATCAGAGCATTAAAAAAAACAATGAAAAGAGTCTCTTGCACATGGAGCATAACTGTGCATACAGGGAGATATATGTATGTATACCATCATAAATATGTGTACGCGTGTAATACTCATAATTTTAGTAAATAAGAGAAAAACTGGACTACAGCCTAAAAATGTCATATAAAAATGGCCTCGGAGATAGTCAACATACTCCTAAAATTATTTTTTCAAGTCCCATCTCAATTACACGTCAAAATAATATATTCAAAAACATAAGCAAATTCATCTACGAATGGAGAATACAATTGTCTGTGTTCCACTGTCAAATTTTCCTCACGTCTCACTTGACTAAAACTAAGTCGGAGTATAGACACTGAACAAAATTCGCGGAATACAAAATATATTATAAAATCAATTAATTATAATATTCACACAAAATAAAATGCATATAACATTTACAAAGTGCGGCTAAAATACCCTGTAATACAACATATTGCAATCCTTGCGAAAATGCGGTCAATTAAATTGCCCATATGCATATGTATATTCCACGCTTTCATAGGATGAAAAAAATTCTTCTAAATGTTTTAAATATAATACAGGCAATCTATAATTTTACTCCATACCACATTTCCCGCAATTATCTTTTCCTAACTAATGAGTAGCCTATATTTCTGCGTACTTATATTATTTTCCTTGCAAAATGGGGAGGAATGTCTCCATATTTTTTGATACGCCCTATTCCCCGTTAATTCCAGGGTTAGGCCCTCAAACGTATCCATATGTAGGTCCTTTTCTTACAAAAAAAAAAGCCTCCGCATCATATTGAGTCCTCCTCAACACATTTGGGCGTGCTACAGCACAATTGTTAATAATGCAGTTGTCCAAAAAAGAGAAAAAAAAACATGCCTGAGTGGGATTTTGAGTATAATTTTCCCTCAGCCAACTCGGTGATAAGCTATTGTGCATACATAGTATGCACATACATACATGTGTACTATACAAATATGTACTATACACACATATTATACCGATACATGTAAATGTATTTAGACATGTGGACATACATATGTACACGTGTGTGTAGTATAAGTCTATATACTGAAGAATAAAAAAGTCCCATGTCAAAATATTGAGTACGCGGGTGGGGCGGACGGTAGTTAGTATCGCTGTCAACAAGCCTTTACCGGCTTTTGTGAGGAAGACAACCGTGTAAGTATACAAGCCCATAATTTCCCCTGCTAGTTTCTCTGACAGATGCCAACACAATAATGGTCCTGGTATACTTCTACCACTTTTACGGAGGGGAAATCAACCACCCAAAAAAAAAAACATAAATCCAAAATTTCCTCATCCCCGTATTTAGTTATCAACGTTAAATGCCCCGAGATTTCTCTTCCTGTCTAATTTCCTCCCATTGGATTTTCTCCTTTTTTTTTAAACATGAAAAACAAATGAATGCAAGGAGGCGGAGGAGGAATGGCAACCAATTTGGGATCTATCCCATTTCATCTCAACTTCCGTCCCATTTCACCCGTAAAGAGATGACAAGGGACAATTTGTATGGCTGAAATCTTCTCCCACATAAACGTGCCTTTTAATTCTCCCCCCCCAAAAAAAAGTTAAAAAAAAATAGGACCATTAAATAGCCCATTATTACTGTGCCCAACAACTTCCTTTGTAGTACAGATGCTCTCTCTGCATCGTCCTTATCTGTTCAGTTTTATGGAGACACTTTGATGACAGGAAGATTATTTTTTTCCTTTCTTTATATTAATCCTTTCTTATTTCTAAGTTTGTCTGTTGTCAGAAAGCACCTTGGGTGATGTCAAGGTACGCTCTGTGTATGTTTTATATATCGCTAATAATGCAGGTACATACAGGTATGTGTGTTTTGATTGTAGAAAAACTGGTGCATACAAGTAGATGCATGTAGTATGCATGTACAGATAATTTAAATATTTTTTAACTAGATTGAGCATATAAAACACGTTAGCAAATGCAAAATGGCTGGGATATGGCTCAAGTGTACTCAAAATCCTTTTAGTAGTGTGGCTTAAAAAAGGGTAAAAGCTTGTGAAGGAGGGGGAAACCTCAATAAAAATATTTTTTTCTATTATGAAAAAACCTCTCCCTTTGGTTCCTATTGTTATTCAAGAAAAATAATGACTATGAGGAAAGGAATAAACACAGACGCTTTGAGATAAGCCACCACCAAGTCGTAACTTTGGTGTCCCCTGACATTCACGGGGGAAACTGGGAGAAAAGTTTTGTGTTAACACATATACATATAAAAGCGAGAGAGACAAAGAAATGTAGAGAGAAAGAACGAGAGAGAGAGGGCAAGAGAGCGAGAGAGATGACTAAACATATCGAATTTTAAGAGGACCATAGAAGTTTAAAAATAACTGTGTTAAATCAATATGACATTCAGGACATTCATTTGGGCATAAAAAAAGAAGTAAAAGAGCAAGGGCGACCTTCCTGTGACAGATTACCAACGGCCGCAAATGGGGAAATTAATAGCCCTTTTATGCACCCAGAGAATATTTGCGCGATAAGCGCCACGAGGAAAGCCTAATAAAATTCCTAAGTAGTGTTAAAAAGAATTTAACACAATGAATTGACCACAATGTTTAGGGTTACAAGGGCCCACCTTTTCATGGGTAAATTTATTGGGTGAGCACTTAATTATTAAAATCATATTTTGCACTCCTTGATAAGGGATATAAAAACAGGACAAATTTTAATAGGAACCTGGACCGGATTCATTTTTCCTGCTTAGTACCGGCAATTTATTTGGTCGAAATTTCCTTGTTGGACGCTTACTAGGAATAGGCAGTTTTTTGAATGATTTGACGTGTTTTGCATGTGCCGCAACGCCTCTTTCAAGTTGTCTCCTTTGCTCAAAGCTCCCCAAGTATACCAGAAGTGATTGCTGAGCTGGAATTTTCCACTTTTTTGCACTCCACTCAATTTATGTTCATTAGTTCTCCAAGATCGGATTTCTGTGATGAATTCTCCCCGTCTGGGAAAAAAAAAATTTATTTGAATAATATTTTCTCTCCCTCCCAATATTTTTCCATATATCATTTCCTCCATAGGAACTCAATTTCCTGCCTCAATATCCACTTGTCCTTGAAAAATTGGGAGAAATATGATTTTTTTTTCACCCATAATACAAGTGATATATGTATGTACGTGATATAGCTACTTGTTCCAAGCTTTACAGCCAATGTCGAATTTTTCGGGGAAGAATTCTCTACACTTGATTTTTCCTGGATGGTCGTGAGGACGTGAGAAATAGTGAAAGGGAGACAGGAAGGACGTAGGAGAGAGTGTTTTGGAGAAAAAAGTAGTAGAGAGAGAGAGGAGGGGAGACTGAATTTTTATTTGAAATAGACCTTTTCCCAAGAGTCTCCAGCACACACTCGAAAGGGGGAAATTGAGTTTTTGTTCCATTTTGAATGTACCCTGAGAAAGAGAAAGCCTCCCCCCTCAAAAAAAGGAAAACATTTCTAGCCATCGTATCCTCCTATATGCTTCCCCTTAAAAAAATTTTTTAGCTCCAAAAAAAAAGTGCTGAATGAAAATTTTCCTATTGATCAAATTTCCCCCCACATTTCTCCCCCTTCCGCTTCGATATTGTAAAAATTGAACAAGTACGAGCAGAAGAGTGGATTGGAAGGGTGGGAGAAATTGGTAAAATTGGAGGGTTTCCTCCCCTCCACCATTTTTTTTATGGGGGAAAGCATTAAGTATAGGAGACCACATTTTTGGGCTCCTTCCACCCTCCACCATTGCAGCACTTCCCTCCATAGACACAAATATTATTGCATTATCTTCATTTCCCTCAAGAACCTTCTTCAAATAAAGACCAAAGGCACGTGCGGGAGGGTCGTGGAGAAATAGAGAGAAGATGCCCTGGACTTGACCATTCCTTGGTAAAGTACCACTGAATTGCATACGTCCTTGTTGTTTTTATATTTTTTTTTTTAGCTCTACGTGACAATGCAGTGGACGAGTCCTTTAAGACAGGTAATAGTAATAATGATCACTATGCCATTTCCGAATAGCAGGGAAACTACCCAATCTGTCCCCCCTGTTTCTCATTCAATTTACTCAGAATTCAATTAGGCTCGTCGAACGTGGATTATGACACATGTACGTACATATGTGTCATTTATATACGTACAGTAAGCATGCTATTGGCGTTGAACCTTGAATTGGATTGTACAATGTCCACATTTTTAGGTAAAATTTTTGTATGGCCGTACTTTTCCTCTTATGTTGATTCTGTATATATAACATACATATGCATACGTTTTATATATAGATGTAAGTGCATTTTAATATGATCCCACCATTATATATTTTACGGTGATTTTTTTTAAGGATGCTACCATTATATGTATATTTTAAGGTACAGTTGTAAGGGATAAGGCCGAAAAGCGACTGAATAAATAATCTATATGTATATATTTTTTAAGGTAATTTTTTTAAGGATGCTACCATTATATATTTTAAGCCAATTATTTTTACCTTCTTGTAAAATATAGATATTGTTTAATTATGACTTATTTGATATTCCCTTCAAATGCTCACCCTAATTCCCAGTATTTCTCCTTCGGTTTTTCCGCAACGTATACACGAAGCGGGAGATAATGATAATGATTTTTTTCAAGTTTGAGTTCATTGTGTGAGGGGAGGGAGACAAATTTTATGGGGGGAAGATGCGAGGGAGAGATAAGAACAAGAGATGAGAGATAGTACGAGAGGAAAATGGAGAGAATTGGGAGAGAGAATGACAATGGAAAAGAGGAGGAGAGTATTTATATATTTAAAAAAAAAAGAAATAAAAAGTGTAGGAAAGTGTCCGAGACGTGTGGATGCAAATTAATAGGAGTGGTAAAACCCCAATTATTCTCTCCTCGACTAATTGTTGTACTTTTTACTGTATAATTAAATACAACTACTAATGCTGGTAATTAGCAGTAGTTATTCATCCTTACAGAACTTCATTATTCTTTTGTTACAGTAATGCCATTTACAAAAGAAGTATTGTAATTTTCATGTCCCTATATACGTACATAGTTCCGTGAATCGTATATAATGTACATATATATAGCCATTTAAAACTTATTAAAAAACTCGAATTTCTAGTTTGCTCTCCGCTCTTGCGACAGAAGAGCGTGTTTTTCTCAAGTGGAACTAAAGTCGGGATTAATAATGGCATATTATTAAGCCATCAAAAGACAAAATATTGCGGCATTTATTCCTTGCAATTGTTCCTCTTTCCTTCGACCGACGGTAGACTGGGGTAATCACAGTAATTGTATTATTTTTAGGATAAACTCCTTCAGTAATCAACGGCTTCTTTGACATGTTTTTGAAGAAGTGTTTCATGCAAAAAAAAAAAATTAATTTGTTTAAAGATTCTTGTCGGAATGGAGACCGAAAGAGAGAGATTGGCCCCGTGAAAATAAGAATTTGGACAGGATAAGCAGAGTGAAAGAGTGATTCATCCGGCTACTCATCAAATTAAGTGCACCAGATAATAATAAAATAAATGTCATAAATTTCTTTCCCCAGTGACATCAATCGGCGGTCTGACGGGGGGGATTCATTTTGAAGTGATAAAAAGGAGATTACAAAATACTAAATGTATAATTGTTCTCAGAACTATATATTACTGGTACTTTTGACCCGAAATAAAATTACAATATATATTGCAGTGGGGACGGGTGTGATGGGGAACAATGTAACACAATTTCCTGGGGCTTAATTTTACGACCGTGCAGCAAATTTTGTCCCATTCCTAGGATGCCCACAGCCCTTTAATGTAGATTGAGAGAATTTCCATTTCTCATTGAAGGACCTTGTGTGGGCTTTCGTGGGATACGCACTATACATTTTGGAGGCTTGTAGCCGTCTTTTCGTCACAGAAGAAAGGGAAAGGGTTCACTGTACAAGCTGCGAGCATTGTCTGTCTGTGTTGGGTGTGAAGAAGATGTCTTCACCTGTAGAATTACGCTCGTAGTTCTCTCATTACGACCAGGTAACTTAATGCAAGCGGATTATTAGATTACGTGGGCATAAGTATTTTACTGCTGATGTAATAATTGCTGTTTTTTTTTAGAGGTAATGAATTTTTAAAAAATTCCGCTTGTTACCTAAATGGCATTTCTCAAAAATTATGCATTCACGTCATTATTACGTATGTATATGTATGTATTTATATATACACATTACATCTATATATGAACACTTGAATACCTTTCTTCTCAAATCTCTTTTTCACTCAATTTCCGTCTCTCTTTCACTTCTTTTGTGTTTGCTACCTCATTGGACATCTCTGTCTTTGTACGTCTCTTTCTTCTCTCTCTCTGTTTTCCTTTATATATCTTTTTATCTCTCTCTCTGTTTTCCATATCTTTATTTTTTCTCTCTCTCTGTTTTCAATATCTTTATTTTTTCTCTCTCTCTGTTTTCAATATCTTTATTTTTTCTCTCTCTCTGTTTTCCTCTGCATCTTTCTTTTTTTTTTCTCTCTCTCTCTCTGTTTTCCTCTGCATCTTTTTTTCTCTCTCTTTCTGCTTTCCTCTATATCTCTCGGTCTCTTGCTTTTCTCTCTCTCTGTTTCTCTCGGTCTCTTTCTTTTCTCTTTCTCTGTTTCTCTCGGTCTCTTTCTTTTCTCTTTCTCTGTTTCTCTCGGGCTCTTCCTTTTCTCTCCCTGTTTTTCTCGATCTCTTTCTTTTCTCTCTCTGTTTTTCTCTGCTTTTCTCTCTCTCTCTGTTTTTCTCGGTCTCTTGCTTTTTCTCTCTCTCTCTCTGTTTTTCTCTGTCGCTTTCTTCTTCCGTCTCCCTGTTTTCCTCCGTCTCTTTCTTCTTTCATCTCTCACGGATTTCCGCTGCCTCTTTTCCCTCTCTCTTTCTGTTTTCATCTATGTGTCATTCTTGTTTTTCTTGCAGTCTGTTTCTTCTTCTTTCTCCTTCTACTTTCCTCTATGTTTCTCTCTCTTTCTCCCTATATATACCTCAGTGTCTCTGTCTTCCTCACTCTGTACTCCTGTCTCTTTCTGCTACTATCTCACTCTGCTTTCGTCTTTGTCTCTGTTCTTCCTTCTCCCTGCTTTTGCCTCTGTTTCTCTCCTTCAGTATTCCTTTCTCTCTCTCTATCTCTCTGTATTCCTTTTTTTCTCCCTCTGTATTCCGAGTTTCTAGTTTTGTGCTTCTCCCTGTCTTCCTCTGTAACGTTCCCTTTCCATTTGTGTCGATTTCTTTCTTAATCCGTGTCTCTGCTTGTGACTCTCTCTTTTCCTATATATTTCACTTGCCCCCTTTACTTCTGGCTTCATGCCTCGCTCTCGCTCTCTCTCTCTCTCTCCTTTGCCAGAATCTTACCCCGTCTAGTTGATGTAATATGTTCCCCTTTTTTTTGCACCGTACTCAAGCCTTTCTCGAATCTGGCATACAGTTTCCACTCTCCGATTACCCCTCAATTGTTCATCCATTATTCATCTACCTCCCCGTCCTCCCAAATTTTCTCTCCTTCTCCGAATGTGTTTCCACAATCTGCTTATAAAATATCACTTTCCTGCCAAAAAGGAGAGAGTAAAAGTAGTGAGTGTGTGCTGAGGAAGAATTTAATTGAATTAAAAAAAAAAGGAATTCAACTTCATTTATTGTTATGTATATAGGTAGATATATTATCTACATATTGGCAATTTCACTTCATTTGTTACAACGCGTCTCGTACCACATAGCTATTGTGTTACTGGGGGGAATTACATATGTATGCGTGAATGGATGTATGAATACAATAAAAATGTTCAAGTCTTCCCTTTCTGTGCCAATGCGACAAGCCCGTAGTAAACTAATAAAAATAATGTACATGCAGGGGTAAATACGTGAATTGCCATAAACATCCCCATTGTCTGGTCTTTCTATGAATGGAAGCGTGGAAAAAAGTTATATGTGTACTTATCATAGGGTAAAAAAGGGAATAAATGTAAAATATTCATTGTAATTGTTGTTACACGTAGACGTATATAATAATACACATGTGTATGAATAAGACCCATTTCTCCTATCTCATCTCGTTTTTTTTTGTGCATTTTTTTATCATGTGTACGACGTAAGAAGGGCTCACTGCAGAATTTCCTCCATGCCATATTATTAACCTGCCTAAATGCAGGAAGCAAACCTCCGGAGGATTTTTAGCAGTATGCAAGTAAGCCCCTATAAATTATTTGGCAGGGGGAAAGGAAAAAAAATGCAAAAATTTCTTTTGTCTCCCTAATCGGTCTATTGCAATAAAAGATGTATTATTAGCACTCCAAATATTAGTTAAGTCCCTCTCTCCCGGCTTGTTGCAATGTATTAGGTAAAAAAAAAATTAATAATCTACCTCAAATGTTATTAAAGCCTATGAACTATTACCACTTACCACCACATCATATATTTAGGACCTTTGAGATAATCAATAATCCCGTCAATACTTGGTGGGAATAAGAGTTATGGCCTCATTGATAATTTCTAATGCCAGTGGAATTGACGTTTAGTACCACTTTAATCACCCTCTCGAACACAATGCCCCACAAATGAGATGACGTGGAATAAGGACTTCACCCAAAAAAAAAATTAAACGAGGGATTTAATCACCAAAAGGAATTCCACTGTATTGCACATGGTCTGAAAAGCTTTTTTTCTTTTAAAGGGAGGGGAATTTCACAAATATACATGAGTGTGATAGCTGTCAATATTGTAATAATGTCCGTAATATTACCTTGTAAAGGCGGATTCTACCGCAAAAGCGATAGTAAAAAGCCATATCCCAGTAAAAAAAATCAGACTCATAAGTATTAAAAAAATCATTTTTGGGCCTTATCACCGTAATTACGTACAAACTTATTGCACTCAGAATTTACACGGGTTTAGGGTACATTAAGAGCTCTGGTACAATGAGATACAGGCTGTGTCATTATTATTATTACGTCACCACCATTTTTTTTCTTGGCTCTTGTAGATATTATGTAATATCGTAAATATTTGGGAGGGAAAGGGGAGCCTCCTTATCTCTACTTTCAGTACTTCCTTGTGTATTTAAATCATTTCCAATTCGAGGCTAAAAGAGCGTGGAGGAATAGGAGAGTAGAGAGTTAAACGGGGCTAGATTCAATATTTTCATTTTTTTTTCAAAAAAATAATAAATACACATAATAAATATAAATACATTTTATAATAAATGTACAATAATAAATATAAATACATATTATAATAAATGTACAATAATAAATATAAATACATATTATAATAAATGTACAATAATAAATATACATTTATATAGACATGTGCTATACACGTGCATTATACCTTTCTTCCAGGTTCAAATATAGGTAGGTAAAAATCCTAAAAAAATGGCTTGTTCATTAGAATTGACTGTGAGGAAAACCCCTTCCTCTCTCTCCTTCAAATGTGTTGCCAAAAGAACTTAGTCCGTTCTGGTTCTGTACCCTTCAAGTGCTTGTACGGTACGAGGATCAAGGAAATGGAAAGATATGTGCCTAACCCCACTTGTTCTTTACAATATTCTGTATACGTATGTAGGTATATACACACGTTACATATGTATGTATATACATGCTCACTATAGATACTCCTTCCCACGAGAAATGAATGGTTGAGTGAGATTGAGAAATGAGAGTAATTATCATCCATATACCCTATCTTTCCCTTCTATCTGTTTACTTGCCTTTTTTTGTGACTGGGCTTCTCCTTTCCTTCATTTCTATATACCGTCTAATAATCCTTGATAGTGAAGAGGAGGAAGGAAAGGATGCATTTTCTGCCCACAATCATTCCCGTCCAAGAAAAGCAGAGTCAAAACCAATATTTCCTCTGCCCAATGTTCCACAGGGTGCATTTCCTCTAGTTGTATCTTGTTCCCATGCAACTACAGAGGCATGGAATGTGAATGGCGGAGGAATGTGTTCAAGTTCAGGGAGCTCCAAGTTGTTTCTGTGGACAGGGGCGTTTTATATGGTAGACAAAACATATGGATTCTGTATTATTTCCAACGATGAAGGTGTAATATTTCCGTACGTATACAGATGTACGGCCACCGAGACAAATGAGAGGGCAAGAGCCAGGGATGGGAAGGGTGAGAGAGCACAAGCTACAGGGGAAGGAATCATGGACGGAAGAGAGGCAGAAAATTAGAGGGATGGCGAGTAAAAAACAGGAGAAGAGAGAAAGACAACAGAGAGAAAGAGAGAGAGAGGGGTGAGACACTTGGTGAAGAAAGAGACAAAAATCGAAATGGGGAGAAAAAGATGAAAAAAAGAAGAGTTAAAGAGAGGGAAACTAGATGAAGAGAATAATAAGTAGAGAGGAGTGAGTTGAAAATAAAGAATAAACTGAAAAGAAATAGAGAAAAAAAGGATGGAATGAAGAAAGAGAGAAAAATGATGGAAAGAAAGGGATGGAAATAAGGGGACCAGAGAGTAAAAATAGTGGGGGGGGGGAGAGAAACATAGAAGGGAAAGATGGACGGAGAGGAAGGAGAACTTCAAAGAACAAAATAAGAAGGAGGAGGATTTCGAAAAGGAAGAGAGAAGAGGAAGGAGACAAGGAAGGAGAGAAAAAATTGAGGGAACAGTAAAGCAACGCAAAGAAAATAGAGAAAAGAAATGCAGCAGAGAGAGAGAAGGAGAAGAAGTAAACAGAGAGAAACAAGAAGAAATAAACAGAGAGAAACAAGGAGAAAAACTAAACAGAGAGAATCAAGGAGAAAAAATAAACAGAGAGAAACAAGGAGAAGAAAGAAAGAGCGTGTAACAAGGAGACAAAATAAACAGAGAGAATCAAGGAGAAGAAAGAAAGAGCGTGTAACAAGGAGACAAAATAAACAGAGAGAATCAAGGAGAAGAAAGAATTTACATGTAACAAGAAGACAAAATAAACAGAGAGACAAGGAGAAAACAGAAACAAAGAGAGACACGTACAAAAGAAGAGAAACCCAGAGATGCAAAGAGAAAAGAAGAGAAAGCAAAGAGAAAAAAGAGACAAAGAGAACGACAAAGAGAAAAACAAAGAAAAAAAGAGACAAAGAGAAGAGAAAAGAAAGCTAAGAAAAAAAGAGACAAAGAGAAAAGAAAAGAAAGCAAAGAGAAAAAAGAGACAAAGAGAAGAGAAAAGAAAGCAAAGAGAAAAAAGAGACAAAGAGAAAAGAAGAGAAAAACAAGACAAAGAGAAACGATCAGCAGAGAGAAATTGAAAGGTGAGAGGGAGAGAGAATGTAGAGAAGAGAATGAGAGTTTACAGGTCGATTGTGTTACAAAATAGTGCGTCTGTGTGTGCGAAAGACAGAAGTACAAGGATTGTGTTTCCTGTACAGAAAGGGCAAGTGGTTTGGCTGTTCCATGGAACAATAAATTCAAATTGTGTTGAAATATCATTTCCCATACGTACTTTCCTCCCTCCCCGAATCCAGAGTTTTATCCTGAGGAATGAAACAATCACATCCCTCCGAATACGAGCCACACAATAGAAAAGCCCTTTCTCCATCCCCGAATAGATTTCACTGGAAAACGAATGTAGTAAAAGATGTGTGTGTTTTATTACCTTTCCCTCTCCGACTCAGCCTGTACAGACTGTATAAGAATCATTTCACGGAAAGAAAAAAAAAACCTGGGTATATTAGTACGTTCATGAGATGTAATTTTCCAGTGATGAAAAAAAGGGCAACGCTAAAAAAAATACTGCACTTGAGGAACTGAACTCATACCCAGAAGCCTGATGAGACATGAAAAATTGGCAATTTTGAGGAAGGAGAAGCCTAATAAAAGATGAGGAGGCTTTATTTGGCCATGCTATTAAGAAGAATAGAGTGGGAGATTCTGTCCATTTGGGACAGACGATACTTATGAAGGACAGATATACCCAGGAGGAGCGGGGGTATTAGCGCTCTTTGATCATCTCCGTTTGCCTTTTGTGCCTTGTCGAAATTTATTTAGAATACCCTACAATATAGTAAATAGTAATCCTATTGAGTCAAGGACTTATATCCTCCCTGTCATTTCTTCTCCCCCAGGAATTCCCTATGCCCATTTAAAATCCAGTTACCCCCCTGCCTAATGAGTTTGTCAGAATTCCTATAAAGTTTCCCTGACAGAGATAAAAGAGATTATTTTCTCTTCCAAGAGACAGAGAAAGAGATGGGAGGGGGAAGCGGGAGAAATTAGAGGTTACATGAATCTTTGGAGGCAGTTGGGACTTTCTGTTTAATTTACTCAGGTCGTTGTGGAAATGGTAACATTACAACATTACAAAGACTAGGAACAATTTGCAATGTGAACGACACATGAGCTTCTTTCTGTGGACTCTTTTTTTTTTACATCTCTGCTTTCCTTTCCGTATTTACCGCCAAGGAAATCCTATTGCACCGGTGATATGTCTCATTTCGTGTGTGGGCCTCCGTCTCATGATCTCATCTCCTACACATCACTATCTCGCTCTCTTTCTCTCTCTTCCTTTCTTTTACAGTTTACACACATAGGCCGCTCCCCGCCTTTGTCTTTCTGTCATAGCCTTAGCATTTTCACATGTACTCCCTCACTTTTTTTCTCTCTTGCCGTCTCTCTCTCTCCGTCTTTCTCTCGATGTCTCTCTCCGACTCTCTATCTCTCTCCGTCTCTCTCTACATGTCGTTCTCTCTCCTTCTTTCTCTCTCTCTCTCTCTCTAACTCTCTTCCCCTTCAACGATTTTATTACACACCCACCCCCCTTTATTTATTATGATGTCAACGGTATCAATTACAAGAAACTGCACATGGTGTGATTAAGCCAGTAGCCTATGACTGCAGTTTTGTAAGTTAAATGGAGGGTGCAGACAAGACTGGAAGAGACATGGAGATGAGTGAGTAAAGGAAGACACAGGGAGAGATATATGTACATAAATAAGAGATGCAGGAAAAGATTAGTAGAGAGAGAGAGAAATTAGAAACAAAAAGATAGAAAAAGAGGTACAAAGCGACAAATTAGAAGTAAAAGGATCAAAAAGGGGTTGAAATAGACACATTAAGAAGGAGAAGGAGGCAAAGCAGGAACAGAAAGAGACAAACAAGGAGCAGAAAGAGACCAAACGGGAGCAGAAGGAGAAAAATTAGGAGCAAAAAGTTTAAAAATGATAGAAAGAGACAAATTAGGAGTAGAAAGAGACAAACAAGGAGTAGAAAGATACAAAAATAGGCGTACAAAGGGAGAAACAATCAGAGGTGGAGAGAAGCAATCAAAGAGTATAGTATAGAGATTTACAAAAGCAAGGAGTTGAGAGGAAAACACTTCGTTGTGTAAATACGTAACGAGATAAGGGAAACAAGAGAAGGAAATACGAGAAAAAGGGATAAGGATACCCTAGGTACTAGAAGAGAGATATGAAATCGAAATGAGAGAAGTTGTAATAGATGAGAGAGGAAAAGAGGGACATAAAAAGGGAGATGAAGAAAGAAAAATGGAGAGAGTGAGAGGGAAAAGAAGAGAGACAAATGGAGAAGAGAGGATGACAGAAGGAGGTGGAGGAAGAGAAGATACAAAAAGGGAGAGGAAGAAAGAAACCGAGAGGCAACCCGAGAAATAATATGCAATATAATTTTACTTCTGTTAAGTTCTGAAGCTTCTCTTCAGCACCAAATAATTCAGAAAAAAAAAGAAATTTCAAAAGCAAAGCTTGCCTAAGCAATTAGGAATTTTGTAGATATTTTTACGCTGTAAAATACATTGTCGATTAAACATAAGTATTCAAAACCCTTTTGCTAGCCATTCCCGCTAAGGATGATAAAAAATATTTGTAATAACTGAACTTTTTTTTTTACCCTGCCCTAAACTAAGGTGGAAAAGGGATACTTTTTACTTTTTTGAGGGGATTGTGAGGTCGGGGGGAAATAGCTAATAAATAATCACAGGTAAACATACAAATCACCCTTTTGTTGTTTCCCTCCTACAAATATTCCCATTTACTATCAACACACTAATCTGGACCCTAAAGCCTCATGTGGTAGATAAACACTCCCGTCCCATTTTATCACCTCACAGTCAAAGTCACATATTCTTTCCACATTCAACCCCATACAGCACAAATTTTTCACAATGATGCGTCGACTCTAATAATCTCCCTTATCTTCAGAGTAGACCACTAGATCCTTTTTTTTTTAAATACAAAAAATAAAGGATCATGTTCAATCTGGAAAGAATGAGTAATAGGCAATCTTTTGGTTCAAATCCAGTAAAACAAACGTACTTATTATCCGTGTCATTGGCTAAAAAGCGAAATAGTAAAAAAAAAAAATTGGAGATAGAGTATATAGGCAATGGGCACCTTGTAAAGCTTGTCATGAGTCCCTATCGTTGCACATGTGCGAGTGTGCTGAAAAGGAGAAATTCCTCTCACTGCACACAATTCCGTCTCATGATAAGATAAATTAGTCCTGCTCTTTGATTTTTTTTTCTCTTCTTTCTCCTCCTTTCATTTATAATTTTTTTTTCTCTTCCACCCAACGTGGAGGTGACATCCAATATTAATGGGAGGCACTCAGCAAGATGATGACTGGGATGATTACGTAAATTATGCGAGTTACAAGTTATATTATGGGACACATGTCCAACTTAAGAATTGAAATTGTATGTCTTTTTGGAATCCTGCCATAATGATCAATTCTCCCTATTACTCTCTCTCTCTCTCCTTCTCCCTTTCTCCATTTATCTCTCTTTCACAGTCAACCCTCTCTTACTTATATCCTTGGCCCTCTGTCTCTCTCTCTCTCTCTCTCTCTCTCTCTTTCGTTCCCTGTGAACTCAACTGCGAATAATGAGTGCGAAATCAGAGAGTAATGACTGTAAAAAAAACGTTATTACCTACATGTTCTCCTATTGCACACACTGGATTTTGTCTTCCCAATTTACTCCCTTTTTTTCTATATTAAATACAAGGAGAAAAAAAAAAGAAGTGACGCCCTGGCCCCTTTACTCCTCTCTTGCCCTCAGCCGTTTCGAGTTAATTCCTCAACTATACCGTATATTAAGAAGATTGCTCATAGTGTACCATATACTATTTATACCATGGCTAATAAAATACTTTATATTAATACATGGCTAACAATATACTATAAACTACCATATACAGTGACCACATCATTTTTTCCTTGCCACTGCTTGACTCTCTCTCTATTTTTCTCTCTCTCTCTCCCTTAAAAATCTCCCCTCCCATGCCTTTTTGTGCCTCTCCTAAAGCTTTAGGTTCACCTTCGTCAGTTGGTCAAATGATATAATAATGGTTGAAGGAGTTAGTAAGGTTTTACGGTAATATTTTATCTACGGAAGGAGAATTAAAAGGGCAAAAAACGAATGTATATATATATATATATATACATATATATATATGCACGTACATACTTTTTTGTGAAGAACATTATATACATGTCTTTTTGTGTGCTCAGTCCTCACTCTAAAGGGTTGAAGCATTAGGTTAGAGGTAGGAGGAGAAGGCCGAGACGGAGGAGTGCCGAGGGAAAGAGATAGGAAGGGTGAGCGGGAAAGAGAGAGAGAGCAAGAAAGGGAGAACGAGAGAGCGAGAGACCAAGCGAGGGAAAAAAAGAGAGAGAAAAGAGAGAGAACGAGAAAGACAAAAAGAGAAAGAAGCAGAGTGAAAAGGAGAGAAAGAGAGAAAATGAGAGAGAGAGAGAGAGAGAGAGAGAGAGAGAAAGAAAGAGAGAGAATGAAAGAGAGAGAACGAAAGAGAGAGAATGAAAGAGAGAGAACGAAAGAGAGAGAAAAAGAGAGAGAATGAGAG
>JAQGBT010004278.1:0-17004 GCA_034698585.1 Disparrhopalites patrizii | reverse complement strand
CCAAGTCCGAGCTAGCTCGGCTCACAATCATTGAACAATGACCCAATCAATTAAATTAAATTTAATAATAATAATAACTATGACACCATAGCGACGAGAGCAAATGAGGCATTTGCTTACAATATGTACATACTATACTTTGGCCTCTTTGGTGGAAAATAGAGTTCTTTTATTTGACATATACAGTGGAGTCTCTCTGTAACAAGTCTCTTTATAACAAAATTTCTCTGTAACAACATTATTTGTCCAGCCCTTCGTATACATATAATTTGCATATTTAATGTTCTATATAACAACTTTTCCGTGTAACAATATTTTCCGCTCTTCCCTTCAGAGTTGTTACAGAGAGACTCCACTGTAATCGGATCCGTTAAAGCGCAGTTATGTTTACGTCATTGGTATAGACATGCATTAGTAGTCCATTTTCCGATAGAACAATTACTTAGTATATTACATATTCTGGATACACACCTGTTTAAGTGTTTGTCAAATACGAACTACATACATATATACCTAAGATAAAACACTTGTAAAAACTTACCTGTGCAAAAGTGGACAACAAAGAGAAAATGAGAACAAAGAAAATGGACAAATGGAAGAGAACAAAGAACAAATGAAAAGGGCAATTCAGTATTTTTTTGAGCTGTAAAATACACTTAAAATGATCAAAACAAGGTTATATGGCCAGCAACGGTTTCATATCCAGAAATTCAGTTTAGCGACTCATTAGTGTATAGTCAATATTTTCGAACATGGAGTCTCTCTATAACAAGTCTCTTTATAACAACATTTCTCTATATGACAACATTAGTTTTCCCGCCCTTGGTACATATAAGCTACATATTTGATATTCCATATAACAACTATTCCCTGTAACAATATTTTTTGCCATTCCCTTCAGTGTTGTTATAGAGAGCATCCACTGTAGTGGCGACATGAGATGCGATAACAATGAGGCTAACATCAATTATTTTCGATTTCGTCGCCACTATTTTGGTGTTACTCTTGCACGCCATATCAACATATTCTAAGCTTATTGGCATACCGTTGACGGCCAAATTTGTACTTCCGGAAAACACCAGGAGCGCCTACATGTTTATTTTCGTGAGTGATTTGCAGCCCTCATACGAGCTAATTCATGAACCTTTTGCGCTGAACACATGGAGAGATAAAGGATTTGTGACACCCAGTCAAGACGACTATCATCTACCCCAAAGAAAATTTTCAAATATTGGGCGTATGGTTTCCATATTTTTTGCCTGCTCGCCAACTTCTTTGCCGGATGATATCAAATACGAGAACATTTTGTTGTCACACGGAGTTTACTCCCAATATACTTTCTGTGAACGTTGCGTTCGTTTGCGCGCTACAGTATTCCTGGTGACTAACCAAGGATGTCGTGGTAATAAAATATTTACAATTCCGACATTCCATCCATTGCAGTATCCCATCTACTTCATTAATACACCGATTTGGAATAGTGAAAAAATGGAGACAAAAAGTAGAAAAAATGTCATTGCGTCCTTATTGAATCCTGAAGAGCGGAAAGAAATTTCTTGCACCCATTTGCATGAATGTTTTGAACGCTTGGAAATTTATTTCGCCAACTATTTATTGTCAGACGCTCCGCGCTGGGCGATTCTCATGGCGGTGGGCGTAGAACCAAACGTGGATCTGAGCGTCTTTACAAGATCAACAAATCCCGTCAGCTTTGCCCAAACAATTCAATCTTTCTTACAGGATAATTCGAGTCAGACAACACTTAACAGCTATGGAAATCCCTTTATCTTTCTGAATTCAGTCTCGAAAGACTTCCAATCGAGCTCAATGTACGCAGCAGAGGAGTACGGAACTCTCCGTTTCATTACGGCGGACGGAGTATTTCAGACGCGAGAGGGATTTCGCGCATTTTCAAAGCCTTTTCAGCTTCCCGTATGGCTGTGTCTTGGTCTGACATGCGCTATACTCCCATTTGTAAATTGCTCGTCATTTAACCAGGAACGCCACAAACATCTTTCCTGGGCAAATCTGCTCTTGTGCACCATTGGGATTCTGTTGGAAAAAGGCATAATGCTTCGAGGCTTGAAAATGCGCCAGTGGTTTTTACTGGGCATATGGCTTGCTATGGCGCAGATCCTGACTAACTCCTACAAAGGAATCCTCAAGTCGGAATACACTGCGAAATATCCACATGAATTGAAATGGAATTCTTTGAGTGATTTAAAAAATTTCACATTTTATATTCCCTTAGGGCAGGTAGTACTTCACTCCGGAAAGAATATTTTTGAGGAAGAGCCTGCCGTTCTTACCGAATACGAAAGCAATAACCACAGAAGGGACTGCTCACGGCATTGTGAAATAAGGGACACAATATTCGTGAACGTCTTTGAGACTGAAAATGCGAAACAGTTGTTAACAGCGGCGAAACATCAATATTGGAGTGATAAGTACGCCCAACGTTTCAGATGCATAGAGAATGATGATGTGCCCAAGTTAATTCGTTCGAAGCTCTTGGATTCAAAATCCGCCATTGTGACACTGCCACAAGATTTCAATTTCTACTGGAAAATGGTGAGAGCAGAAATGGACGGGTCTTCACGAAATAAATTGCACTACAACAGTGGCGAAGACCCATTCTTTAGGAGCAGCCGCTACATTTACTTTTGGGATAGCGAACTACCATCGTTTTTAACTAGGAGCAAGAGGACAAGAGTTGAAGCGTTGTTAACTGGAGGTTTAATTCCATTCTGGAGGAGATGGGAAAGCCTGAAATTTCCGCCATGTCTGACTGCTGAACCTGAAAGCTTGGTAGAAAATTTTAGACCCTTGTCACTGAGTGATTCTACTGTTTACTTGGTATTTCACATGATTTGCTATGGCTTGATCGCCTGCCTGTTGGTGATGTTGGTAGAAAATGTAGGTTGCGTCTTAGATGTTGCTTTGCCATAAATAATTGAAACCTTTTGTCCTTTCTGAATATTAAATAAAAATTTATGTGCAATATGGATCACGCATGCTGCACATAGACCAGAGCGGCAATAATAGGAATCTAGGAAAAATCGTTTCTCCCAAGGCATCCAAGATGGGTTCGGTTATGCCTGTTAAAACCTTTTAAATGACAATATAACCCAACGATGATTCAAGGACTCTCGGCCCACATTAAATTTGTACGTATTCCACCGATATGAAAATTTGCTACATTTACCCCTTAAACGGAAATGTTTTTACGTTCCCACCCTTTGATGCCAGTTCCTTGGAGAAAATCTTTATTTTATTCTGTGCATTTTGTATTGTCACATTAGTACATCGTCATTAGAATGTAAACTGCGTATTAAGTATGGCTAGGCCCATGTTGATTCGAGAAAAATTGTTTGAATTGCATATTTCATTAACTGCTTGACTGAAAAACTGACGAAGTCATATTTGCCGAAATAGCCGAATTTTGCCTGTGTTTTTCTATTAAAGGCGAATTGACACAGCAGTAGACGGAAATTTGGACGACTGAAAAGCCTCTTGGTGCTGTGTAATCATTAAAGTTCATACTTCAAAGCAGAACAAAATGCTTTTTTCGATTATTACATCCAAAACTTTAACCTCTAAATTGCTTGCTGAATTGACACAATCGTCTTAAGACAAATATATGTGCATTACATATATTTGCAAAAATTTAGCTTCACCAACGGACTGGAGCACTGTCCTAATTGCTATTTATTGACGTATAGTTATTTGTTTCACTGAGCAATAAAAAGCCGGGTTTTGCCTGCTGCTGACGCCGAAACTGAAGCAATGGCGTAGTTTGCCAAAATACAAGCAAGGGTGATAATGCCAAATTTTATAACATAATTTGTTTTCAGCGTATTCTTGAGTATACGATTGGTAAATGTGATTTAAAAGGTCGGTAGACTGCATGCAGCAAGCTAACATGGTAACACTAATCGTACTGAGTTTAAGCATAGTACTAAAATTAATCTAAACAAGGCTTAGTTTGAATTTGTGCAACTTTTGATCTGAAATCTGTGTGCAGCTGCGCAGAGACGAAATGAAATTTTATACTACAGTGACCGTAAAGTGGACTGGAATTGCATCTTTACTTATTATTTTCGGATTATTTGCATACGTCGTACCACCATGCTATATGCTGGCCGCTCCATTGCATTTTGTTGGCAAATTTGTGCCACCAGAAAACTACAGTGATGCCTATATATTTATATTCGTGAGAAATTTGCAACCCGCATACGAGATGATACATTTCCCTTTTGCTTTGAACACTTGGTGGAGGCGTAGTTTTCAGAAATCGAGCCAGAACAACTTTAGCTTACCACAAAGAAAATCAAATATCCGGCATTCGCTTAGCGTATTTTTTGCATGTTCACAAAAATTCGTACCAACAAAAAATGGTTATGGCAAAATGTTGCGCTCTCATGGCATTTACTCCGAATGGAGTTATTGTAAAGGTTGCGTGCGTCTCCGTGCTACAATATTCGTGGTGACTAACCAAGGATGTCGCGACAAGGAAATACTCCAGCAACCAACATTCATTCCATCGCACTATCCCGTCTATTTAATTAATACACTCATTTCGAACAAAAACAAGGAAAACGGTTCCGTTAATTACATTTCGTCATTACTGAATGAACCTGCGCAAAACCAAATTTCCTGCATGGATTTGGAGGAATGCAATCAACGTCTGCAAATTTCCTTCGCAAGCTATTTATCATCTAACGCTCCGCGCTGGGCAATCCTCATTGCGTTGGGCGTGAATTCGAAATTAGAAGAAAGCATTTTCACACGATCCGCAAATCCCGTCAGCTTTTCCATGACACTGCATTCTTTTTTGCAAGGTAATTCCAGTCAAAAAGCTCTCAATAACTTTCAAAATCCCTTCATTTTACTTAACTCAGTCGCGAAGAATTTCCAACCATGCTCATTATATGCAGTAGAAGAATACGGAACGCTTCGATTCATTACAGCGGACGAAGTTTACCAAACGCGAGAGGGAATTAGTGCATATCTCAAACAGTTTCAGCTTCCGGTTTGGCTCGTGCTTTTTGTGGCATGCGTAAGCCTAACATTTGCTATTTATTGGTCGCAAATCCGCAAACGCCAGGAAGATTTAGCGTGGACAAATTTGTTCTGGTATACCGTTGGAATTTTATTGGAAAAGGGGGCAAATCTTCGAGGTTTTACAATACGCCAGTGCTTCTTGGTGGGCCTGTGGCTTGTTATGGGACTGGTTTTAACTAATTCATACAAGGGAATCCTCAAGTCGGAATACACGGCAAAGTTTCCGAATGAATTAAAAAGGCATTTTTTGCGGGACTTCATTTCAAATTCCACTTTTTATATCCCTTTAGGGCAGAAAATAAATCTGGTTGAGAAAGATTCCAGCGCAAAGAAAGAATCTCCAACTGGCTATAGCACATACAAAAGTAAAAACATTAACTACTGCTACCGGGAGTGCCTCACACGGCGTAATAATATTTACTTGGACGTAAAACAATCGAAATTTGGGAAGCAGTTGATAACTGCGAAGGGCAGCCTATACTCCCGCGGGAGACATGCCCATCGCTTCAAATGCATCGAGGATGGCGATGTGCCCAAATTAATGCAGTCAAACTTATTGGAACAAAGGACGGCCATTCTGACTTTGCCACAAGATTTTAATTTCTACTGGAATTTAATTCGAACAAAAGTGGACGAATCTTTCCGGAAACAATTTCACTACAACAAAGGGGAGGACCCGTTTTTCAAAAGTAGCCGCTACATCTTTTACTGGGATAGCGGACTCCCATCGTATTTTACCAGAGGGAAATTGAGAAACGTTCAGGCGCTGTCAACTGCTGGGCTAATTCTGTTCTGGAGGAGGTGGGAGAAGTTGAAATTTCCACCCTGTATGCATGCCGAACCAGAAGGCTTTATAGAAAAGTTCAGACCTTTGTCTCTGAGAGGTTCCACGATCTACTTAGTTTTTATTATGATGTGGTACAGCTTGGTAGCTTGCCTGCTAGTGTTGCTACTGGAAAATGCGGTTTTTGTGTTCAAACTTGCTGTGACTGGTTGTCGTAAAGTCTTTATTGATTTCTAAATATTGAACGAAGACCTCTGTGCATTTTGGTTTCTCCATAGACAATAGTTATGGGATCTTTCATAGCTATGTAGAGGAATGTCAATGAATGCGCACGCGCAGAACGAAATTTCGTGCATACACATAAACGACTGATTTGAACGCCTTCTAATTTCCTTCTCAAACTATTTAGTGTCTCACGGTCCCCATTGGACGTTTTTAATTGGTGGCGGTGTGGAATAAAATTCTAAAGTCAGTATCTTTGAATGATTAGATACTCCCAACACGTTTCCGAAAACTGTACGACACTTTTTCCAAGATAATTCTAGTCGATTTTCCAGCTATGACAAGCACTTCATTTATATGAATTCACTAGGAAAGTATTACCACCTATGTTCCTTGTACGCTGTAGAGGAATACGGATCGCTCCGTTTCATTACGGCTGACGGCGTTTACCAAAATTGGGACGGATTGCGGGCGTATTTCAAACCGTTTCAGATACCAATTTGGCTTCTGTTGGCGCTGGCATGCATCGAGCTAACAATTGCTATTTATTGTCTGCAGGAACAAAAAAGTCGCAATTATTTATCCATCACGGGTGTGCTCTTGTACGCCATTGGAATCTTGTTGGAAAAATGAATGGCCCTTCGAGGATTTGCTATGCGTCAGTGCTTCCTGGTGAGCCTGTGGCTTGTAATGGGGTTGATCCTGACTAATTCGTACAAAGGAATCATTAAGTCGGAATACACAGCAAAATATCCCATGAGATGAAATGGAAATTTTTGAGTGACCTTTATAATAAATTGAATTATTAATTGAGCGGTTCATTAATTGTGTTGCGAATTAAATCCAAAATGTCATATAACATTTTGCATTTGTCTGATCGTTTATTCATTCATTTGCATATAAGCATTTACACGACGAGTTTGCATGATAAAAATCGATTGAATTTCATTTCATAAACGAAGACGTGAGCCAAAAATGATTTCGTAATTTCTTACACACATACAGGTTTGTTTTTAAAAACGCAGGGACTACAACGATACCTTCTTCACTGATTCTTTGGACTTGAAACATGCGGTCCGTTGTAAGAACGTCTGCAACAAACTTGCTGAACGAAATCGAAATTTCGAAGGTAGTGCATATTTTAACGGAAACAGATAGAGAAATAAAATACAGCAGCAACTTATTTAGACGCGACAAAATGCAAAAACTCCGGTTCTTTCTACTAACAACTAAAGTAATTCAGAAATATAGTAATGATTATTGAGTAGACGACATTTTTATTCTAATATATTTGGACACATTACCCAACAACTGGTAATAGCCAATTGCATAAAGTAGAGTCTCTATATAACAAGTCTCTTTATAACAACATTTCTCTATAACAATATTATTTTTTCCGCTCTTCGTACATGTGAAGTACATATTTTTTGTTCTATATATACATAACAACTTTTCTCTGTAACAATATTTTTGGCTCTTCCCTTCAGAGTTGTTGTATAGAGACTCCAATGTACTAGCATGCTTATTGCAAGTGTCGATAGACAATTAGGTACTTATTGGCATACGTTCTCGTATAAGAGACCTACAACGTGTCATCGACACGCAATATACCTAAATTAACTTTTTTACGGCTTGTCAAATACGAATTACCAAATATATCTACACAAGTGTTTACTATAATGTATGTGTACAATTTTGAGGAATTCACAGTTGGAAAGCACTAAAAACTTCTATTGTCAAGTATAGTTTGAAGAGCAGTGACAATAAGTATTTTTTGGCTGGGCAATAAAGTTAAAATGAAAACGAACTTTCCAATAGCGATGTCTGATCTAGACTTGTTGTTGGCGCACTTGTCGTTTACCAATATTTTGGAACTGTAAAAATATCCAATTTCACACAATAATGAGGGCAAAATTCGCATTAATAGGTTTTGACAGAGCTATTTCATTGTTAGTTCACTACAGCACACCAATATATTCTAAGCCGGGCACTTCGTTTCAGCTTGTAGGCTAATTCATTCCACCAGAAACAAGCAGGGAAGCCTATATATTTCTTTTTGTGGGGGATATGCAACCAGCATACGATTTGTTACATTTACCTTTTACGTTGTTCAATCAACGCATGCAAAATTTTCAGAAATCCAGCCAACCAAATTATAGCCTACTGCAAAGAAAATTTACAAATATCCGGCATATGATTTCAGTAAATTTTGCATGTTCGCCAAATTTCGTACCGACACATGTCGAATATCTTCAGCGTTTGAGGTCACATGGAATTTACTCTCAATGGAGATATTGCACAGGTTGTGTGCGCTTGCGTGCTCCAATATTTATGGTGACTATAGCAACGAATGTACCAACAAAGAGATTTTTCAACGTCCGGCATACTATGCACCCCATTATCCTGTTTGCTTGATTATTACTTTGGTTTCGAATGGAAGAATGGCGGCAAACGGTTCCGTACATTTTACTTCGTCATTGATGAATCCACACGCGCAGAAAGCAATTTCTTGCGTAAACATAAATCATTGTTTTGAACGTCTTCAAATTTTTTTCTCAAGCTATTTAGTGTCTCACTATCCCCACTGGGGGATTTTAATTGCCGGTGTGGATTCAAACCCAAAAGGAAGTATTTTTGAACGATTAGCAATTCCCACCACGTTTCTGAATACTGTACAATACTTTTTGCAAGATAATTCTAGCCGGCTTGCCATTTCTAGCTATCAAACTCCTTTCATTTATCTCACTTCCCTTACAAAGTACTTCCAACCATGTTCCTTGTACGCAGTGGAGGAATACGGATCGCTTCGTTTCATTACGGCACACGGCGTTTACCAGAAGCGTGATGGGTTTCTCGCGTATTTCAAACCGTTTCAATCACCGATTTGGCTACTACTGGCGTTGGCATGCTTTGTCCTAACGCTTGCTATTTACTGTTCGCAGAAAAAAACACGTTGCAATCATTTATCGATAACGAGTTTGCTCTTGAACGCTATTGGAATCTTGTTAGAAAAAGGAATGTCTCCTCGAGGATTTGTAACGCGACAGTGCTTCTTGGTGGGCTTGTGGCTTGTAATGGGACTGATCCTGACTAATTCGTACAAAGGAATCATTAAGTCGGAATACACGGTAAAATATCCGTATGAAATGAAATGGAAATTTTTGAGTGACTTAAGAAATTACACTTTTTACATCCCATTAGGAAACGAGGTAAACCGCTATAAGGCTGATGTTGGGGATGAAAATGCTAACTATTCACTTGTTAATACCGACTACAAAATTAACAACAAAAGCTACTGCTTCCGGGCGTGTGAGGTAGAGCACAATAAAAATGCCTTGGAAATCTGGCAGTCTAAGACTTCGAAACAGCTGATATCATCGCAGATAAGCAAATATCGGGTGGAGAAATATGCACAACGTTTTGAATGCATCGAGAATAACAATGTGCCCAAATTAATGCATTCGACGCTGCTAAAATCGAAGACAGCCGTCCTGACGTTGCCACAAGATTTCAATTTCTACTGGAAAATGGTTAGAAATGAAATGGACAAGTCATCCGGACGCAAATTTCACTATAACGAGGGAGAAGAACCTTTCTTCAGGAGTACCCGCTATATATATTATTGGGACAGCGAACTCCGGCAACAATTTTTCCAGAGGATGTTAAGGAAAGCTCAAACACTGTTAACAACAGGACTATTAATTCCCTTTTGGAGAAAGTGGGAAAGGGTAAGATTTTCTCCTTGTTTGACTGCCGAACCGGAAGGGTTGATAGAAAAATTTAGACCGTTGTCTTTGGAGGGTTCCACAGTCTACTTGGTGTTCTTCATGATTTTCATTTGCTGGGTCACTCGTCTTTTGGTTCGGCTGATAGAACATTTATTTTTCTTCGATGATGCTCTGTGGGCTTGTTGTAAACTTTTCATTGCTCGTAGTTCGTACTAAATATATCAAAACAATTTTGTAGATCGATTGTAGACAAATTTAATCTGTATATAAACATTTTCATTAATTGTGTTGCGTATTAAATCTGAATGTGTCATAAATCATTTACATTTTACTCGTGTTTTATTTATTCCACTGCATATATCGTATGCTCGCCGAAAAACGCCAACGGCTGTCCCGCTTACAACGTCCCTAAAGCCAGCCGTAGACATACGACCGATACAGTCGACTCTCTCTATAACAGTCCCCTGTATAACTGTACTCTCGTTATAACAGCAGCAAAAAATGCTCCCCCTCAAAAACTTTCTCCGTTTGTTAGCATAGAAATGTCTGTTCTCTATAACATTTTTTCGCTATAGCAAGCGAAATTTGATGCTTTATAGGGTGCTGTTATAGCGAGAGTCGACCGTAGCTTGATGGAGCGCCTAGATGTCCATCCTTCAGTATTGATACGTATTTGGATGCTAAACCTTTGCGTTTAAAAATTACGAGATGTGAAACGGGTGACAACAATGCTTTTATAATTTCAAACATATGTGTATATAAACATAGCTAGTAAATAATTGTAAGCGATAAAATGCTAGTTATGTTGTCGTATCTCAGAATTTAATTACGCAACTAATGTGTATTATATTTGCCCAGTAGCAACATCAAAAGCTACATGTAAGCTGCTCCAAGTGCAATGGATTAAAGTAATGTATTGTTTCTATGTGCATTTCAATTTTTCATTTTTAAATGCGCAGTTGAGGCCAGTTATGAGACGACACCGTGTATACCGTGTGTAAACACTTTAATAATATTGAGCAGTCGTAACACAATTCACAGTCAATTTTGACCCATATATATAAAGAGACACGCTGGCGAAATTCCAAGGCGCGTAAGCGCTAAACGGCTAAACCATGTTTATTCTAACGATCTTATGCTTATTCTCCGCTTCAGCAGCATCGATATACCCGAAGCCGCACATTACTAGCAACTTTATGCTTACTGCTAGCAGCCCCACGGCCTACATATTTCTTTTTGTGCGCCACCTACAGCCATTGTACGAACATCTACACACACCCTACGCATTATCCGTTGGGGAAAAGCGCCTTGAAAAAAAGAATTTCATGCAATTTCAAGCAAGAAAACTAATTCATATTCGGAGCATGCTGAGCGTATTTTTCTGTCGCTCATCCAATCACCTACCAAGGAATTATTTGACCTTTATTTCGAACCACGGAATTGACCCCGAAGCAGGTTATTGCGATGGCTGCATCCGTTTACCAATCAACGTATTGGTTGTGACGGTAGATTTGGACAATGATATGAGTGATGTCCATGTGAAATTTCATCGGCCAAAATACATTTCACTCTACAGCTCTGTCTATCTAATTATAGAGAAAATGCAAACCCAGTCCTATTATGGCAGACGAAATTACGACACGTGGTTAATGACGGAAAGGGAGAGCAAAAAAATTTCTTGCACAAATTTACAGGAGTGCTTTCAGCGCTTGGATGCGGCCTTCGAAAATTATTTGTGGAGCAATCCTGCAGGTTGGACAGTTGCGGGTCATTCATTCGCGCAGACTAAATTAGGCACAAACGTCTTCGAACGCTCCGAAAGGAATGCGAGATTCCTGGATACGATGATTGCGTATTTGCAAGGTAACTCCAGCACCAAACAAAGCTGGGGAGCAAAGTTGCCCTACATTTTTTTCCATGTTGCTACCCCCAAAATGGTAGGTTGCACCATGCATGCGGCGGAAGAATTTGGAACATTCAGATTCATTACATCCGACGGCGTGTACCAGACGCGAGAGGGATTTCACGCCTATTTAGAACCCTTCCAGCTTCCGGTGTGGCTTTGGCTAGCTCTGGCTTGCTTAAGTCTTACATTCGTCATTTCTAGATCTCAAATTCGGGAAGGGCAGAAAAATGTATCCTGGATAAATTTGAACTTGTCCGCCATTGGAGTTTTGCTAGAACAGGGAATGATGCTTCCTGGCTTTGGGAAGCGGGAGTGTTTCTTGGTGATCCTCTGGCTGTCAATGGGAATTATTATAACCAATTCCTATAAAGGCATTCTTGAATCCAAGTACACCGCTAAATATCCACATGAGCTAACTCGACAGTTTGTAAGCGAATTGGAAAATTTTACATTTTTCATCCCACTGGGCGCATCCATCATTTCCGAGACAAAAATTGGCTACAACAACATAGTAAATCTTAGATATTCCTCCCAACAATATGAAACTAATAACAGCAGAGAAAGTTGTTCCCGTGAATGCAGCGTATACAACGAAGACATGTTGTACATTCTTCAATCGGCGTCGAAGTTGCTCATCAGCGCAAACATCCCAAAACGTTGGCCGCAAGCATTTCCGCGTTTCAAGTGTGTAAATAACGGGAATTTGTCCCAAATGCTGCATTCAAAGCTTCTGGAACCAAATACAGCTGTTTTGACATTGCCGCAGGATTTTGATTACTACTGGGACTTTATCAAGAAGGAAATGGGTGAAGCTGTCGGGAGAACGTTTCACTTCAACCAAAAGGAAGATTCATTCTTCCGACGCAGCCGCTATATTTTCTTCTGCGACAGAGAGTTGCCTCCCCATCACGCCTTGTATAAATTACGAAGAGTCCATGCACTGCTTACTGGTGGTCTAATACAATTTTGGATGAAGTGGGAAGGATTGAAATTTGTGCCGTGCTTAACGGCGGAGCCAGAAGCGTTAATTGAAACATTTAGGCCCTTGTCTATGGACGGATCGAATGTTTTCTTGGTGTTTTGGTTGGGTTATAAGGGCCTGGTCGTATCTGCATTGATATTACTTGTTGAAAATCTATTTTGCTTCGTATCCCTGGATTTTCAATCAATTTTTGTCACATTAATTTCCCAGTTCAAGCGGCATACCTGAACCGTGAAATTAGAATGACCTGTACATATATGACCTGTATATTATTTTATGCATGCTATATATGTATATATCATGTATATATGTATTATTAACCCACCTATAGTTTAGTGCTTAGTGCAGCCAAAGTGGCAGAACAATTTTAAAACCATTATCTGATCAGAAAATGACATCCTTATGGTGAAAAGTGTTAGCTGATTAGTATAGTTTACTCTCTCTATAACAACACTCCTTATAACTTTTTCTCTATAACCACTATATTTTTTAGCCTTCCGTATGCATGCAGTGGAGGCTCTCCATAACGACACTAAAGGAAATGGAATATTGTTACAGGGAAAAGTTATATAGAACATAAAATATGTACAGAGTGCCAAGATACGATATGGATATATTTTCTAGATTTGCAATAAAATTGTGCTTAGAAAACGCCCTTATCCCAATTTGTACCGGTGGGAGAACATTAAAAGATTTGTTCCTAAAGACAGAAACAAAAAATTAATTTTGTCGAAAATTTAAATTTTTTATTTAAAAAAAAAACCGCCATAACTCGGCCATTGTTGGTTGGATCGGGATGAATTTGTTTTTCCTAGATCCACAATAAGATTGTGCATGGGAAGCATGCTATGTCTGTTTTGCAGCATTGTTGGATCATATTGTTTAGGGGGGCCATATCGTATCTTGGCACCCTGTACTTTGCATGTACGAAGGACAAAAAAATAATGTTGCTATACATATAGAGAAATGTTGTTATAAAGATACTGGCTATAGGGAAACTCCACTGCAGTGTACATATTAAATGTTCTATATACCAACTTTTCCATATAACAACCATTTTTGCCCTTCTTTTCAGGGTTGTTACAGCGAGAGTCCACTGTATGGCTGATAGCACCGAGAATATAGAAAATAATTATTTTCTATATTTTCGAGTAATTTTATTTTTCTGAAGCACGAAAAATATATATGAAAGGCTGAAAAATAAAGTTGTTAGAGACAAAAAATCGTTACAAGGAGAAGTTGTTATTGAAAAGATAATTTACTGCATAATTGCGTAATGACAAAACTAAGAATGCATAATGCCTTCACACTACTTCAGCATAGAAACAATACAGTCAAAGTTATCCTCTTGAAATTTTTTATCTGGACACCTTTACACTTTACAATTAATTGAGCTTTCTGCCGACATATTACAAAATATTATGAAAAAATTTGGATCTTCTCTTCCATAACATTTTAACTATTGTGCATACGTATTTGTATCTGTAGTTTTTGCTCCGACAAAAAAAAATTACGTGGAGATAAAATCGTTGACGAACGTAATTGAAATGTACTTCATATAAGAGCTGCAGATCACATTATATTAACTATACAAAAAACGATTGCACGTTGAGTGGCACAATTGATGACAATTGCGTATTAATAAAACCAATACTATACCTATAGGTAATATATAATATATACTATATGAAGCTTGGCGGCTTAGCCCCTGAAGTCAGTATAACCTTGAGAACGTCGTATTCAGCGTGTATATACATACACTCTTATGTATTATTATTATGTTTATTATTATTATGTCTTGTGTGCCGCATCCAATTTGCTGTTACAGAACACTTCTATGCAAGTAGATCTTATACATCTCAATTGCTATGCACAAGTTTCTATTTATATAGACTTTTTTGCTCCGGCAAAAAAAAAAATAAAGTGGAGATAATGGCGTCGGAAAACACCGCTGAGACGTATTTAAGAGCTAAAATTAACACACAAACGCTCTTGTGCAAGAGGCAGAACAGTGCTTTGTGTTTCGCTGATTAACACTTATTTCGTGATCCAGAGGGTAAAGCAAAGCAATACATTTCTTTCCGTCCCAGAAATGGCAGAGCCAAAGGTGTCCCAGGAGTTTGTAGAGAAAATCGCCAAAGAACCAGTCGAAAAATTTCGGGTTCGGCCTGGGTCAAACCTGGGCGATGGCTACACCTGCGCCATGGTGAGCTTGGATATTTGGAAGAAATCGAACCCGGAAAAACCGGAAACCGTTCTCATTAAATGTTTCCCAGATAATCCCAGTCGACAAGTTGCATTGGATGAAGCAAACATGTTCAATCTCGAGCTTGAAGTTTACAAGACAATTAGACCCGCCCTGGTGCAATTCCAAAAGGATTGTGGGGCGAAAGAAGTGATTGAGCCGCCTTTTCCCAAAATGTTGTACGGAAACTACGTTAGTCAGGAGGAAAGGAAAAGTAATATTGCATCACTTTGATATAATACAATAAAAACATGCATTGATTGTATAAACAGCACCCCATAAAAAGAAGCAAAAATTTTGCACGGAATAGAGAACCGACATTCCCATGTTTGGAATTGGAAAAAGTTTTTGAGAGGAGCATTTTTGGGTGCCGTTATAGAGTAAGAACTGTCTTAACGGAGGTCGTTATAGGATATTATTCCTTTGATTATAGGAGTGAACAATGTCTTTGTTTTGGTGTCGATTTCTTGATTATTTCTTTGTATAGTATATACTAAATACTTAATTATTTCTTCAATCAAGCCTGAAATATTCGTTTGATCATGTATTTGATTTATATAGGCGTGGATTGGTCCTCTATAATTATTTATTCGATTATAATAACCTTGATTTTTAATTACATAGGCGTAGATATTTTTTTTCTAAACCTGGATTATTCATTTTTATATTTCTTTTGTATTTCTCCTATATTTCTCTTATATTTCTTTTATTTTTTATTTATATATTTCTTATATATGTATTTCTTTAATATTTCTTTAATATTTATTTGTATTTCTTTCGCATTACTTTTATATGATTATAGTCGTGGATTCAGCGTGTTAGTAGGGAAATGCGACTATAAATATAAAACTTACACCGACATTTTATAAATTTTTCATTCGTTCCTAATTTTAAATTATTACCTACAGCGTGAAGAGAATGGTGACTAAATGACTAAATTAAATAGAGTTGGACAAACCCATGAATCCGGTGGAGAATTGCATCGTCATGCCGGATCTGCGGGAAGAATCCAACGGCGCCTTCCGTCTCCGTGACCGATTCCTTGGTCTGGACTACGACCATTATGTCCTGGTCATGCGCGCACACGCTACCCTCCATGCACTGTCCTGGGCTTATAAACTGAAGAAGGGGATAGCTGATTTCGAAGACGAATTTCCCTTTTTAAAGGTAGATTTTGAGAAGATCATGCCCGTTTTTGAGGGATTTTTCAACCAAGGACTGAAGACGGCGGCGCAGTATGTAACGGACAGTCCGGATGCATCAGCCGCGGTGGAGTATTTAAAATCAGTTCAAAATTTTGTCATTGGACTGTATATGAGATTTGAATACGGCCAGACCAACGCAGGAGTTACGAAAGATAATGTACTCAGGAAACCCGGCCTTGTCAAATCCAATGAAGGTACCTCATAAAAACGTCTGTCGGTGTGTAAAAAAAATTCTAAAAAATTGGAAATATTTTGTCTTCCACATTTTGTGGCATTTTCAGAGCCTTGGGAAGTCCTGTTGCATGGTGACTCTTGGAGCAACAATATGCTGTTTCGCTACGACCCGAAAACTAATCGGCCGGTAGAATGTCTCCTCATAGACCTCCAATTGACGGCAAAAGGCGATCCCTTCTGTGACTTAAACTACACCCTGTACGCCAGTGGGACTCCGGAACTCCGCCAGAAGCATTTAAACTCCTTGCTACATATCTATTATGATACGTTCAAGGAAATTTGCCACAAGCTCAAAGTACCTGTCTTTCCGGGTTGGAGCTGGGAGGAGTTAAAACGGAGATTTCACCGGGCGAAAGCTTTTGGAGCAATCATGGCCAGTGCGGGTTTGCCAATTATGCTAAAGGATCAGGACGAGATACAAAATTTGGATAGTCAAGCTGCGGATATTGCCAAAAAGGACTCAAACAAAACTGATATGGAAGCTGCCGGAGAATTTTTCGCTAACTTGGGCGTCTCGACTAATGCCAATCCACTACTGACGAAACGGCTAACGGCTCTTTTGGAAGAATTGCGAGAAGACGGGGTTCTGTGATTTATTATGCCAAGTCTTTGGTTTTTACCTGTTTCATCGCCA
>JAQGBT010004277.1:0-17005 GCA_034698585.1 Disparrhopalites patrizii | reverse complement strand
AAAATAATAGAAGCGATAAGAGATACAGCGATAATAAAAATAATAGAAGCGATAAGAGATACAGCGATAATAAAAATAATAGAAGCGATAAGAGATACAGCGATAATAAAAATTAAAAAGGCGACAAAACGATATCTAAATCACGATAAAAGCGATGTTTAAGTAGTGATAATAGCGATAATAAAAACGCGATATTTAAGGAAAAATAAAGCGAATTTTGTAATTAAGGTACCTACTTTTCTTGATACTTTCGGTTTAGGTCAACCCCGAGAAATTATAGTAACGCGAGACTACAGGCTGCGAATGGGACGGGCGGGATTGTTGTCGGAATTTTGAAATGCGGTGTGTCAGTAAATTTTGAATAAGAATAAAATCGTTTATCGTTTCAGGTTTCGTTTCACTTTAAATTTTGAATTCTTCCATTGATTTTATCAGTTTTCCTTTTTTCTCATTTGTCCGACAAATTTTGACGGTTTTCTCCAGTTCTCAGATTCGGTTGGCAAATCTGGATTGAGGAAAAATCATATTATAAAGTGACTGTTTTTTATCATCTCTGTCAACGCGTCTTAGAAACGGTCGAGTGTGAAGGTCAGAAGGTCAGACGTGCATGAAAGTGCCTGGCAATTTGCGTTACATTGACCCCGCGATAAAAATGGTATCTACGGTCATTAGCAAGGTTCTATCTCCGGCTGAAACGGGGAAATTCGTCACCGACACGGCCCGGGACGTCGCCGTGATCTCTGGGGGAATTCAAAAGGCGGCTGATGAAGTAAGTTAATCTTAATGGGTTTTATTTAGTTATTGATCTATGACCCAATATGATTCACAGAAGTGGAACTATTTTTTAATATTAAAATTACTTATGTCTTAAGATCTTACAATGTCCGATTGGTTATTCCTTAATGCAGGTCTTCGAAGCACTACAAACTAAGAAGTTGAGTCTGAAAAACTTCAAGCAATGCGAATTACATCCTAAAGTGGCGGATGAGAAGGCAATTGACTGGATCTTTTTGGTGGACACCCTCAACTTTTCCTTTTGGTCGGGTCCATCCAAGAGCACGGAGGCGGCTGAGGACAATCCGAAATGGGAAGTTGGATTCAAGGGGAAAGTTTACACGGGGTACTTTGCCTCTTGCGCTGCCATCAATCGAGCTATTGAGGTGAGGTCAACATGGTTAATCTGCCTTGGTATTAATTCGTATTTAAATGAAATTAAAATGGCTTCGATACACGAGTGTACCCGGCTTTAGTAGTGATGACTTGATGAGGTACCAGCAGAGCACGAGAACAAATTGATCTTTGTACTGAATTTGGTTTTCTACAGGAAGGAATTGATATTACGAATCCGAAAGTTTTTGGCTCTCTAAGTCTGGAGGAAATTCAAAGGATTTTCCGCTCTGAAACCAAGACCCCGATTCCGTTATTGGAGGATCGGCAGCGCAATTTGAAGGAAGTTGCCAGTGTTTTGTTATCCAAATACGACGGCTCTTTTGCCAACTGTGTCAAAGAGAGCAAACAAAATGCTGAAGCTTTACTGAAACTGATCGTGGAGGATTTCCCATGCTTTAGAGATGAGGCTACCTACGAACATATTGAACAACTTACTGGTAATAAATTCCTCATTTATTATTGGTTTTTAATGTTACATTGTATTACTCAAATATGTAGCGTTGACACTTATTACTTTGTTAGTGAAATTCAGATCAATGTACGACTTTTATAGTATAAAATATAAAAATTAGTTAATTGGGTGTTTTTTACTGATATGACATTATAAAATATGTACTGTAAAATCGTGTTTTCATATTTTAGTTTCCTTTTACAAACGGGCACAGATCTTGATTGCCGACATTTGGGCATGCTTCGAAGGCAAAGGCTTGGGTCAATTTGATAATATTGGATCACTCACCATGTTTGCTGATTATCGGTTCGTGGAGCTTTTTGAACTCAAATATGTGTTTTAATTTCTGCATTTTGTTGACTTCAATTATGTTTATTTACTCGCACACATAAATTGGCAGAATTACATATTTCTATTTTAAATAGACTGTTATGCTTTATTTTTGGTGTTATTGTTTATTTGCCATAGAACATGTCTGGGGAAATCTTAATTAAATGTTGTATTATGTACTTACAGCATTCCGCAGGTTTTGCTTCACTTTGGTGCTATTCGCTATTCTCCAGATTTGAACAGCCATTTAGAAAAAGGTGGATGTGCTTTCGAATTACTCATTAATTATTATTATCATTAATTAAATTACTATAGTTGGATTTGTTATCCAACTACTGTTCACTTTTACGTAAAGTTACTCTAAATGAGGAGTTCTTATATAGTATAATCTCTTTCATGTGCCCAGATCTGGAATTGTCGAACGGGGAAAGAAGAGAAGTGGAAATTCGGGCAGTGTCTATTCATGCAGTGGAGCTGATCAAAGCTAAAGTGCAAGAACGGTTGATATCCCAGGGAATGAATGAGGATGACATTAATGCGGTCATGATTGATCATTTCCTTTGGGACTATCGACGGGAAAACGCCGTCGCTCTGGAACAATTTCCATACCATAAAACTCGGTGCATTTATTACTAGCAGATTTAATGCTTGTAGTTCAAGTATATATTTGGAATCAAAGAATAAGTATATTTTTCCTGTGCAAGTCAATATGTCAGTGGGATGAGTCAATAAATTAAATATACTTACAAGCGTTCGTGTGGAGCTATAATAAATATTTTGACGCCGGATTACCACGAAGTTTTGATGGTGTCATAGCAGACCTCTTTAATTCTCGTGAGGCGTACAGTAAAGTCATATTTTTCATTTGTTCGTTGTTTTTATTGTTTCGTAATGTTTTTGCTCACGAAATTGATGATCCTGGCTATACATTACATCTTATCTCCTTATCTGACACTGGACTTGTTTTTAATCGTAAGACAAATACATACGTATATGAAACACCCCCCAGAGCAAATTATGTAAGTCTGGATAAGTGGGTAATTATGCACAGTTTAATAGGCACACCTTTCGCACCGTGTCTGGCCAGCCCTCACGGTAACCTTGCTCAATGATAGATACGAGCTAATAAGCGAGATAAGGGTAACGTGTCCATGTTTAAAAAAAAATTCAAATGTGAGGTGTCTGTCAAAATTAAAAAGTGTTGAGGCTTAACGCACGAGTCGAAAACAGTGTCGAAGACTGATGCAATTATATTGACCCTAAAATTACTGTACTGAGAACAGGTTATGTATGTAAATGGAGCAACTGTAATTGGGTTGACATTGCATCCCATTTCCAGATAACTCGAACTGCACCTTGCAACTTTACTGCATATAGCTTAAAAAAGCCAATAATAGTTTGCAAATAACTTTGATAAACCTAATTCTGTGGTAGATAATAAAATTGCCCACCTGGTGATTCCGTTGGTCTATACTTAATATCACCATTTATTAATCAAGAGACAGGCCTTGACCATACAAAAGATATTCCTGATTCCTGGAAACCTTTTTTTTTCTTGTAGTTATAAGACGCAAGGGTTAATTGTCGATTTTTATTTTGTATTTCCTCTTCACCGGAGGTTAAATCTGATTTTGTACTAAAAAACATAAGAACACAATTGGGTCTGATACCGCAAATATTTAATTTGAATAAATTTCCACGCTATGAATTCCGACATTCCGCGCGAAGTCCCACCACCATCCTACGCAGACGTACTTAGATGGACTTCCGCAAATGTCCCGGACGTTAACAATAACCAGAGGAATGATCAGGAAGGAATTATTCCAGAAATTAGAGTCCATAACAGTCATCGCAATTCCGCTCCAGCACCTTCAAATTCACAAGGAAATGGAAGCAATAGTTCCCTGGACGAGATTTTAAATCCGACAGATGTGTTTTTACTAAAAAAAAATATTTATATATGTGAGCCCGTGTTATATTCCTTTTTATATTACCTCTTAATTTTTTTTCTTGTAAAGTTTTGCAAGGTGTATTTAAAAGGTGAGATGTTTATGTGGACTTTACCTTTGTTTTACCGCAGGCAATGAAGCAGGCCTACCGCTCTTACAAATCCGTCCGGATTCATGCCGGCACTCTTTGAAAATGATCTTGGACGCCACGGGGATTTCTGTCTTCACCTGCGAATCGGGTGCCTCTAACCGAGTAATATGGCAATCTTTAGTTTTAATTAAAAAATTAAATTATTATTGAACGATTTAATTTAACTAAAAAAATAAATTATTATTGAACCATTGAACGATTTAATTTAATTAAAAAAATAAATTACTACTAAGCGATTTAATTTAATTAAAAATAAATTATTATTAAGCGATTTAATTTAATTTAAAAAAATTATTATTAAGCGATTTAATTTAATTAAAAAAATAATTAAATTAACAACTCAATACAAAATTGTTCCGTTTTTAATAATAATTTCAAAATAAAAATTGTTTTATGCTCAGGTAAAAACCATTGTAGAATGTTCTGGAAACGAGTCCAGGGGTAAGCTCAGAATGATCCCTGGAGGATATGGTCAGGCTTCCACCCTCAACCTGGAAGTGACGGGGATGGATGGAGAAATTATTTTTAATGGTATAACTTTGAAAAATTCCGACGTTCTCTTCCTACGCAATGGAACTCTTGTGGGGACGCTGGAACGGGGCAACGCAAGAGGTGATCAAGATCCTTGCGAAGATTCCGAACTCTATTTCCGGTTGACAGTGACGGATTCCAATGTAGATACATGTGAAAAAGTCCTACTACTTTTTTCCTCCTATTTTATGGTAAGTCACCTAAAAATCTTTCTTAATAGATTTACGTCTGTATATATGTATTAGGAGAATCAATTGCCTGGAAATAATCTATTTTTCTATAGCATCTCCCGTTTAAATTTTTCCCGTGTACATATGTACTGCTACATTTAGCAATTATTGGTGAATTTCTCAGCAGTAGTAGCCTTGAATCACATTTTAAATGAGACTTTTCAATGACTTTGGTTATTTTTTCAGTATCAAAATCACGTGGACAGAATAAATTCTGCTTCCTTTTCCTGCACCGACTGCCTCTTCTACTTCTGCCGCTCCCCATTTACCAAGTCGAAATTGAATAAATTTTTACTCCTCGTCTTCTGCCTGGCTCTCTTGGGCTTATTGGTTTACATCGGCGTCACACAAGGTGGTCACAAAAGGGAATCGACATCTGGCAGAAGAACCACACCAATGCCCTTTATGACGACTGGAAGGACGACGGAACTAAATGGATTTTACGAGACTTGAACCCTCCAGAAATTTAGTAGGTTCTCAATTATCAACTCTAAGAACTCCAGCTCGTGGATGTTTTTAAAATCAACTGGTTGGCTGTTATATTATATAATGCATGGGGCTATTCCGAAACTATGCATACAAAAAAATAACCGCAAGGAAGAGCTCTATACAAGAAAATATAAAACCAGTTTATTATTAAGAATATGCAGCTACATTTTTCGTAAATGTTCTTGCCGTCAAGTATATCGTAAGGTGAGGCTAGTGTAGAGAAAATGTTTATGCAAGGTCTAGTGTATGTGACGCTACGCAAATTATGATTAGGAATACGAATAAATAATTACTTTTTTATTGGTTAATAATTCCATATACTTTCTTTGTCCATCCAATTTACATAACTGTGTCCGTATATAAAAATTTTGGTGCAAAGTTCCTAATTATATAACCGCTTTACTGGCGAAATGTGTTTTGATCTCCATGTCGGTTCCACTATAGGTTATTGCAGCATTGCCTGTGTTCAAAATGGATTTTTTCCCCACAAAATGACTCTATTGAAATTTGTTTTGAGAGTCTATTGAAAGCTTTTTTCGGTACCTTTTCCAGAGGATGTATAGTCGCATGTGTATAGTCCATAGCCTTCCAATACATAATAATAATAATTGTCGACTGTTTCCCCATTTGTCCCAGGAAATTGTGAGGAAATCGACAGAAAGATGGCTATTCGAATGCGAAAAAATGCATATGCTACCTCGATCCTACTTTGTCTCTTCCACTTTTTCTGTACGCCGTGGACAACTGATTATATTCGATTCCAAGGCTAATACTTTTACCCATTTATTTCCCTGCCGCAGTTACGGTTGTGAAAAGGAGGATAACTCCAGTAAAAGTAATAAAAGATGGAATAACACGGCCTAACTTGAATTATTGCAGTATGCACAACGAATAACCACACATTATTATTGACGCGTATAGAGCAATAGCTTTTTCCCCTTCGGGATCTTCTATATATTAACACAAACTTAGAAATAATGACCCGGGAGGCAGGGCGGGAGTAAAATGAAGATGGGGGAAACCCACGGAAAGGCAGATTTAAGTACATAAATAAGCTTTTAATTAAGCCACAACCTTCACAACAACAACAACAATTACAATAAGTTAGGCATACAAGCCACAATTAACTAAATGTAATTAAAAGTAAATGGGTCAAAGGAGGAGAGAATAAACGGGAGATGTTGAGAGGAGGAGGAGGAAAACCTGAATGTCTCTTTTCTTCTTCTTCTCTTCATCTTCTCAAGACAGGAGAGGATAAAATAATATAACCCTTTCCCATTGGTCCAGTTGCGTAGCAACGACAACGGCTGCAAGCCGTTACAATATATACATTGCACTAAAATCGCGGAGTCCAAAACAAAGAGCTGTACAGCGGACTCTCAGACTCTCTCTATAACAACTCTGCGTATATTTACTCTATAAAAACTTTATTTTTCAGCCCTTCGTATATGCATAGCGTACATATTAAATGTTCCATATAACAACTTTTCTATAAAACAACCATTTTCGCCCTTCCCTTCAAGGTTTTTACAGCGAGAGTCCACTGTAATAGAAATTTTCCTTAATTTTTGTAAACACAAACAATTTTGAGTATCCACCATGAACCAAGGAGGATACGTTAGCAACGTCCATGCCGGAGCCAACCCGTATTTTTCTGCAAATAATAGGCCGTTTGTGCCCTCACGATTAGTTCCGGACGATGCTAATCCCCCTCCATATGCACAAGCCGTGGGAATGTCCGGCCAATCAGGAAATGAAAGGGAAAAACCTGGGCGTTCTGGTGGCACGGACAATTCCATTTTTCCAATCACGAGAAATGCCTCGCCCGCGCCGGTGAATATAAATGTCAGCCCAAGTGCCCCCATCCTGATGCCGGAGGTTGATGCTGTCCCCACCTAACCCAATGCAAATTATACGTCCGAAATGATTTTGCCGACGCTGGTTGGGACTCCGTCAAACGCTTACGGACATTCCATGGGAGATTTCCTGGATGGGCATAATAACTTTTATTTTACCGAATCTCTTATTCGTAAGAAATTTTTGGCACGTTTTTTAGGCGAAGTACTTTGGGAGACGTTTCTGTTGTATGAAGTAATTAATTTAAATTGGCCGCGTCTTAGGTGAATATCGTTTTCGTACTATGGAAGTTTGCAGTTAAATGCATGCCGCAATGTTCGGAGAAGGCTTGAATTACACGGCTTTAATTGCTACGTAAAAATATTTGTCCACAGGTAATACCGCTGGCTCTGCATTAATGCTCGTTCAGGAAGATATTCCTCGGCAGGGATTAACATTTTCAGACTTCACTGGTAGAGCCGTAGCCCGTTGCCAAAAAACTAGACGGGTAAGAATTTACCTACAATGCTTTTTAAGTAAAGAAAATATTTCTTTTGTTGGGCAAACATACTCGAATTTTGGAAAACATGTAAATGCTTCAAATGTTCAATAGTAAGATGTGAACGGTATTAAATCAGTGATATGCTAATTACTGGCTTTTCCAGTAATGGACTAAATTATGTCATCACTTTCAAATTTATGGTAAATAATAATTCCCTCAGTTAACTAGCATCATCTTTTTTTGAAATTATAATTAAACTTGTTATAAATAATGTCCAGTTTTTTCTAATTACGAAACACTTTGTTTTAATAACTACTAATATTGTACGTGTACGAGTATCTATAATTTACAATTATTAATTAAAATTTATTTCAATTTACCACGAAAGATAATACACCAACCAGTTATAACTTACAAAAGTATATTTATTACAGAATTTGTAAGTTCGTTCATAAAAGAATATTTATTACAGAATGTTATTAACACAGCTGTAGCTCTATGGCTACTATTTCCAGATCTTAAATATATGTTAATCACAGTTTTTTTGAAACAATAGATATAGTAACAAATAATAACCTTTTCCTTCCATTTTCCGAATGAAATTGCGTAATTGAAATGCGGGTAGATGTAAGTAATAATTGTAATTAATGTCATTACTGTGTATAAATTAAGCATTAATAACTAGTAATTAGTCCTTAAAATTGTAATTATTATATAAGTACAATTACTGCATATGTCTGATTAAATCCATGTGTATTCAGACTACCACAATCACAAACTGCATCTCCAGCGAAATAATCGGGTATGTCAAAGAAAATGAACTTCTCGGTTTCAAATTCATGTCCGGATGGAACGGCTCTGAGCAACAAGTATTTCAATCGACAGAAGCCTGGACGCACGTCGGTTTTGGGTGAAACGACTTCCCTCTGGCAAATTTGGGGGAAACGACAGTCATCTTTGAGCTTACGGGCTCCCGAGAAAAAGTGTTGGGATTGAACATAACTTCCCCTGACATGGACCCAAATACTAAGTTGTTGATGATATTTGCATCTTATTTAATTGTAAGTTTTAAAGTAATAATTATATATGTATATGTATTCGTTACAAAACAAATTTGCTTCAGCATTGCAATTTAAAATTTTTGTTTTTATTTTGATGGTTTAGTTTCAAAAGCTTGGAAAAGGATGCTGCTACACTAGTCCCATCTACCACTGCAGGTGTCCGTGGTCTGAATGTCAGATCATCGTATTTGTAATTTGGCTTATCTTAATGATCGCTATCGTGGGTTTGCTAGTTTTTTTGATTGTCTACCGAAACTATAACATGAATTGAATATGAAACTTATTTTCGGCGATAACTGGTGACATGAATCGTTGTTTTATCTATAATAATGACGTCCTGTGGATGAATGCTCAAAATGTTGACTTCATTTTTAATTTAATAATTGAATCCTAAAGCACAAAAAATTACACTCCCCCATTGAGGTTTTTAAAATGAAATTAAATTTTTGCATTGAATTGCCTGAATTAGAAGAATTTTTGTACTGTCAGTGAACAAGTACGACGCATTAAGTTAATAAAAATATAGTATATTTATTTCTTCAATCGTAAAAACAATTTTGGTGCTTATTTGCTTATACACTTAATTAAAAAACGGTTCCCGGAAAATTAAAAAAAAATCATGACAGCCAATATGCACTTGCATGTTGTAATTAATTTACTTTGATATAATAGACTCCGGAAGCCATCACTATAACACAGACTATGATTACGATAAATAATGGCAATGACTTTTTTTGCTTTTCTCGCTCTTTTTCCGTGTCTCGCACTCTAACTTTCTTATGCCGTGTCTCGCACTTTAGTCTCGTACTCTCTTTTTTGTCTCGCCCCTTTCCATCTCTGTCTCTCTTTTCTATATCCTCCTCCTTCCTTTGTCACCCTAGTTTTAGCCTCCGTTCAGTCCACCAATTGACAGAGCTTGCAGATCGAGACAAAGGTAGAGGTACACACAAAATGAGCGAGACAAAGAACATAACAAATGAGCCAGAGAATGAGAAGATTTAGGCCAAAGAGAGAGAGAGAGAGAGGGAGAAAGAGACAAAAAAGTGCGAATTAGCAAGACTTGAAGACGAGAAAAAAGAGCGAGAACATTTAGCAATCACCGCTACATTTAGCAATTACTGGTGAATTTCTCATCAGAAGTGGCCTTGAATCACATTTTAAATGAGACTTTTCAATGATGCTGATTATTTTTGCAGTTTCAAAATCACGTGGAAATAATAAATTCTGCTTCCTTTTCCTGCACCTTAAATAAGTATTTTTTATTGGTGAATAATTTCATGTATTTTCTTTGTCCATCCAATTTACACAGTTATGTCCACATAAATGTTTTGGTGCAAAGTTCCTGTGTGTAAGCAAAATTTACTGGCGAAATTTGCTTGCATTTCAATATCCGTTCTAGCAGGTTTTTGCAGCATTGCCTTCGTCATCATTTTAGCAGGTTTTCATTTCATCATTGCCAAGTTCACGGATGCACACTGCCAATTGAAAAGGGTTATTTTGCATCCCGTGCATCATTGTGATGGGACAGGTATCTGTATAGGACTATGTGTAATTATTTAATTATACATATATACAGGTAATGATATTTACTTATATGTCATTATGTGGATGACAGTATGCACACAAAGCATCTTCTAACGCGTTGTAGCCTTATAGCGAACAAACAGATAAAAATTGAAGCTGTGTAGATAAAGATTTGGCGGGGTGAGATTACACAGCTTATGCGGGAATTATGTCATTTAAATCCAGTAATTATATCGATAGGTGCTGCAATAAATGAAGGCTGTGGTTCAAACCAGGTTTAGGGCAAAAAAGTCCACTAAAAACGAAAAAATGAACCTATAGTCCACTGAAAACCTTTTTCTGTATCTTTTACAGAGGACGCAGTTTGAATGAAATATTTGTTACAAAAAGAAGAAGAATTTGTAACAACGAAATCGTTTCTATTAGAATATTGCATTATAAATGAAAGCGTATTCATTCCTCCTGAAAACTTGCCAAATGGACTTATACCGTTATAAAGCCATAGTCTTCCAATATAAAAATATCTCTCGACTGTTTTCCCATCATAGCGGAGTGCGGAGTCTCTCTATAACAAGTCTCTTTATAACAACATTTTTCTGTAACACCATTATTTTTCCAGCACTTCGTACACGTAAGGTGCATATTTAATGCATCTTACACTCTATAACAACTTTTCCGTGTAACAATATTTTTTGACCTTCCCTTCAGAGTTGTTATATAGAGACTCCACTGTAATCCCAGCAAGTTACGGGGGAAAAGACAGAAACACGATTATTCGAATGGGAAAAAGCTCATGTGCTACATCGACGCGACTTTGTCTCTTCCACTTTATCTGTCACCTGTGGACAAATGATTACATTCGCTTCCAAGATTAATACTTTTACCATTTTACTTCACTGACGCAATCAGAACGGATGTGAAAGGAATGATAACTCCAGTAAAAGTAATAAAAGATGGGATCACACGGCCTAACTTAAATTTTTGCAGTAAGCGTAGCGCATAGCGAATTACCACATAATACTGAGTTGACTAGAGTAATTTCTTTTTCCCTTTCGGGATCTTCTATATATACATATATACATTACACTAAAATCGCTGTGTTCAAAACAAAGAGCTGTGATAGAAATTCTCATTAATTTTTTAAATCCGAAAAATTTCGAAAATCCACCATGGACCGAGGAGGATACACTAGCAACGTCCATACCGGAGCCAACCGATCTTTTCCAAATAATAGGCGGTTTGTGCCCACACGATTAGTTCTGGACGATGATCTTCCCCCTCCTTACGCAGAAGCCGTGGGAATGTCCGGCCAATCAACAAATGAAAGAGAAGAATCTGAACGTTCTGATGGAACCGATAATTCCAATTTTCCAATCACGAGGAATGCCTCGCCCCCGCCGGTAAATGTACACGGCCCCCCTAATACTTCCATCCTGATGCCGGGCATCAATGATGATGTCCCCACCTCAATCTATACACATCATGAATCCGGAAGGATTTTGCCTTCGCCTGTTACGAATCCGTCAAACACTCATGGACATTCCATTACAGATTTGCTGGATGGGCATAATATCTTGTATTTTATCGAATCTCAAATTTGTAAGAAATTTTTGGAACGTTTTTTCACTGTAAAATTTTTGCGAAGCGTTTCTGTTGCATTAATTTATTTCAAATAAATCCATTAGATCCAGATGTTCGTATGTACTACGAAAGTCCCCATTTTAATACACAAGGAATGACGTCCGAAAAAATATGGATTAAAATTCGGAAATATCGGAATCCAGATGTCAATTTTTGAATACGAATTTGAATTTCGAATGTATTTGTAATTAGAAATTCCAATTAAAGTATTTTTCTGACAAAATTATGGATACTAATTCCAATTAAAATACTGAAAAATATTAATATAATTAATATAATTCCGATTTGAATTCGAATACCGATTCGGATGTCATACCTTGTAATAATACATTCGTTGATGTTCGGAGTGGGCTTAAATATGCATTGAAGTACATGGAATTAATTGTTGCATAAATTTGTCCACAGGGGATCACACTGGCTCTGTTTTAATGTTCGTTCGGGAAGATATTCATTTGGGGGGATTGATATTCTCAGATTTCACTGGTAGATCTGTAGCACTTTGTCAAGATGCTGGTCGGGTACGAATTTATCTTCCATGCTTTTTTTAAGTATAGAAAAAATTCATATTGTTGGGCTTACTCGATTTGTGAATTTTGTTTCTTTGTATTCAGATGACCACAATCACAAACTGCATCTCCAACGAAGTAGTCGGGCATGTCAAACAAGATGCAATTTACGGCTCTAAACACATGTTCGGCCGGAACTGCTCCAACGAAGAAGTATTTCAATCGGTAAAAGCCGGGACGGACGTCATTTTCTTGTCCAACGGCGCCCTTCTCGGAAACTTTGGGAAGAGGACAGTCACCTTTGAGATCACGGACACCCCAGAAAATGTGTTTGGATTGAACATAACTTCCCCTAGCATGGACCCAAATACTAAGTTGTTGATGCTGTTTGCATCCTATTTAATTGTAAGTAAATAGATTCATTCCAAAACAAATTTTTTTAGGATGGCAGTAAGGTAAAATTTAGATTTTTATATGTGTGTTTTAGTTTCAAAAGCTTCAAAAAGGTTTCTGCTTCACTGGTCCCAGCTGCAACTGCAGCTGGCCTTGCTCGGCAGGTCAAATCGCTGCAGGATTTTGCTTAATCTTTGTCATCTCCGTCCTGGTTGTGGGAGTATATTTCATTGCCTTCGCTAGTCATCACTAGCTGGTGATATGAAGTGTTTATTTTATGTACATATATTTACATATAATGACTTCTTGTGGATGAATGCTCAAAATGTTGCCGTCAGTGTAAATTCAAATATTCAATCCGAAAACGCAAGAAATTCGACTCGATCATTGAAATTTTTAAAATTAAATTAAATTTTTGCAGTAAATCACTTGAATTAGAAGAATTGCTTTTACTGCCAGTGAATAATAAAATTTCTCAGGAACGGCAAAACACCGTTACAAAACTATCCTTGATAAATATTTATCCTTGACAGATAAAAATGTAATTTTACGGTGATGGAAAGCCAAACTAGAAATTGCAATTGATTTGTCTATCTCCCGTCAAACATCTCACGTCATTCGTCAATCAGATTTAAGTCAAAAATGTTCAAAATGTTTTTTTATAAAATGACTACCTACATATAGTCTATACTGAAAGCATTTTTTGTTACCTTTTCGGAGGACTTAGTTTGAAGGAAATATTTGTAAACATTAATTTTCTCCATTAGAATAGTAATTGCATTTTAAGAAAAACGGATTCCCCCTCGTAAACGTTGCCAAATGGACTTATACCGTTATTACAGATATAACATAACCATAATATTCGAATGATAATAATATTTGTCAACTGCTTCCCCATTTGTCCCAGGAAATTGCGGGGAAATCCACAGAAAGATGGCTATTCGAATGCGAAGTTCATGTGCTAACTCGACGCTAGTAATTCGTCTCTTCCACTTTATACATATGTCCCCTCTGGACAAATGATTATACTCGATTCCAAGATTAATCCTATCTATACTCATTTACTTTGCTGACGCCTTCAGAACGGATGTGGAAAGAATGATAACTCTATAGAAAAAGTAGTAAAAGACGGAATAACACGGCCTAACTTCAATTATTGCAGGCAGCACAGCAAATTATCAAATATTATTAGCGACTTGAATAGAGCAATAGCTTTTCCCCTTTTGCGATCTTCTATGTGTTACACTGAAATCGCTGTGTCCAAAAACAAAGAGTTGTAATAGAAATTCTCATTAATTTTTGTAAATACAAAATATTTTGAGTATCCACCATGAACCAGGGAGGATACGTTAGCAACGTCCATGCCGGAGCCAACCCGTATTTTTCTGCAAATAATAGGCCGTTTGCGCCCACACGATTAGCTCTGGACGGTGACCTTCCCCCTCCATTTGCAGCAGCCGTGGGAGTGTCCGGCCAATCAGGAAATCAAAGAGAAGAATCTGGGCGTTCTGATGGAAGGGATAATTCCATTTTTCCAATCACGAGGAATGTCTCGCCCCCGCCGGTGAATGTACATATCACCCCAAATGTCCACATCGTGATGCCGCAGGGTGAAAATGTCCCCACCTCACACTATGGAAATCATGCGTCGGGAAGGATTTTGCCGTCACTGGTTACGACTCCGTCAAACAATCACGGACATTCCATGGCAAATTTCCTGGATGGGCATAATAACTTGTATTTTACCGAATCTCAAATTCGTAAGAAATTTCTGGCACGTTTTTTTTACTTTTTGATTGTGGGAGACGTTTCTGTTGATCGATATAATTAATTTAAATTGGCCGCGTCTTAGGTGAATATCATTTTCGTACGATGAAAGTTCGCATTTAATTACATTCTTTAATGTTCGGAGTAGGCTTGATTGTATTGTAATGTATTGAATTACATGGCTTTAATTGTTACGTAAAAATTGTTGTCCACAGGGGATCGCACTGGCTCTGTTTTAATGTACGTTCGGAAAGATGTTCATTTGGAGGAATTAATATTGTCAGAATTAACTGGTAAAACCGTAGCACGTTGCCAATTTGGTGGCCGAGTAAGAATTTATCTATAATTTATGGTTTAAAAAAGCACGTTAAAGTTTACTATAACAGCATTAGCCAAAATATTCGTTATAACAGCAAAATTTCTGGTTCCGTTGAGCGTTTTATAACGAGACTCCACTGTACTCGATTTTTGGAAAATATAAGATTGCTTCAAATTTTCAATAGTAAGCTGTGAATGGTATTAAATCCAATGATATGTTAATTACTATCTTTTCCAGTAATGACTGAATTATTTAATCACTTTCTAATGTATGGTAAATAATAAATCCCTCAGTTAACTAGCATCATCTATTTTTGAAATTATAATTAAACTTGTTATAAATAATTTCCAGTTTTTTATAATTACTAAATACATTGTTTTAATATCTATTAATATTGTACGAGTATCAATTACAATTACAATTATTAATTACAATTTATTTCAATGTGCCAGCAAAGATAATGCACCAACCAGTTATAACTTATAAAACAAACAATTGCAAGTTCGTTCATCAAAGAATATTGTGTATTACAGAATGTTAGTAACAAAGCTATAGCCTATAGCTATATGGCGAATATTTTCAGATTTTTAACAGTAATCACACTTTTTTTCAAATAATAGATAGTAATAAGTGCAATTATCTTCTTCCTGCCTTTATTCGAATGAAATTGCGTATTGACATGCATTTAACTAGTAACAAGTCATTAAAATCGTAATTATTACATAAGTAATTTTAATTACTGCATATTTCTGATTAAATCCACGCGTATTCAGACGACCACAATCACAAACTGCATCTCCAACGAAATAGCGGGGTATGTCAAGCAAGCTTCAATTTCCGGCAACGAAGTCATGTCCGGATGGAACGGCTCACAGCAACAAGTATTTCAAGCGGAAAAAGCCGGGACGAACGCCGTTTTCGTGTCCAACGGCTACCCTCTAGGAACTTTTGGGGAAATGCCATTCATCGTCGAATGTACGGGGTCCCCAGAAAAAGTGTTTGGATTGTACATAACTTCCCCTAGCATGGACCAAAGTACCAAGTTGTTGATGCTGTTTGCATCTTATTTATTTGTAAGTTTTAAAGTAATGTATATGTATACATATGTATTCGTTCCAAAAATATTTGTTTCAGCATTGCAAGGTAAAATTTAGATTTTTATTTTGATGATTTAGTTTCAAAAGCTTGGAAAAGGATGCTGCTCCAATAGTCCCCTCTGCAACTGCAGGGGCCCGTGGACTGAGTTTCAAATCGCAGCATTAATTTGCCTCCTCTTCGTCCTGGTTATGGCAGCCTTTGTCATTGCCTTTCGGAAGTCGTCACTATAACACTGACTATGATTACTATAAATATAAATAATAGCAATGACTTCTCTTTTTTTTCTCGCACTTTTTCCATGTCTCGCACTCTAACTTTCTTTTGCCGTGCCTCGCACTTTTTTTTATCGTACTCTCTTTTTTGTCTCGCCGTCGCCGCTTTCTCTCTCTCTCTCTCTCTCTCTCTTTTCTGTATCCCGCTCCCTCTTTTGTCACCCTATTTTTAACCTCCCTTCAGTCCACCAATTAGCAGAATTTGCAGAACGAGACAAAGGTGGAGAGAGGAACAAAATGAGCGAGACAAAGAATATAGACAAAAGAGCGAGAGAAGGAAGAGATAAGCCAGAGAGAGAGAGAGAGAGAGAGAAACGAGCGAAGCACAATGGAGAAAGTCACAGAGCGACGAAAGAGAGAGAAATGGAGGAGAAACAAAGAGCGAGCCAGGAGATCTTTGTGCACTATAGATGTGACCTTTGACCCGGTGGGAAATTAAGGCAGATAGCCATCCCTATACTACATGCCTTTTCACGAAATAAAAACAATTTTCAAAACAATGGGCTTTAACCATTTTGAAACTACATACATAGAGTTGACTCTCTCTATAATGGTTCCTCTTAAATCAGCATATTTTTACCGTTATAGAGAACACAAATGTCTATGCTAGCAATGGGAGAAAGTTTCTGAGGGAACCATCTTCAGCCACCGGTATAGAGAGAAAACCGCTATAAGGGAGCCCGTTATAGAGATGTTCGACTGTATACCTGTTGCCGGAGAAACGAGATCTGCAAGAAATACCAATGAATCAGTTATTAGTTTTTATTTAATATGTCACTTGTTTT
>JAQGBT010004276.1:0-17005 GCA_034698585.1 Disparrhopalites patrizii | reverse complement strand
AATCTAAACCGAATTAAACAGAATAAAATTACTAATTCAGAATTGGCAAATTTAAGAATTGGCATAATTCAGATCCTATCTACAGCATAAAACCCGTGTCACGCTTCGCGACGCCTCGCGACGCTTCGCCTTAGTCGCCGAATTTGGCAGCAAATGCAAAGCATGGCGGCACAGTCGAAATAGAAGATACGTAAAATTAAAAAGAGAACTGAATCTAAACAGAATAAAATTACTAATTCAGAATTGGAAAATTTAAGGATTGACATAATTCAGAATTGAAATGACGATGTTGTTCCAAACAGCAAAAATATTGCTTTCTAACAATGCAGCGATTTTCCAAATTCCACGATCTTCAAATAGATTGCGTGTCAGCCGCTGTAGGCGGTGTGGGCATGTTAGTTTAAGTATAAAATACATGTGTAACGTTTTTGTTTGTGTCCGCGAAAGCGAAGTGTTCGAAGCCCGGGATAATTCTTTATGGGCCTCGTTGATATGCGTTTTGCGTAAGTGTAACACGATGTGCACTTCTCAAATCTATAAAATCAAGTTATTTAGGATAAAAGCCGGGTTTGCTTAATAACGCCGATTGATTTGAATACTTGTAGTGGTTTAATATTGAAAGGATACAGCGTAAACGAATTCAGCGTAATAATACAATCCGCGCAAAAAGGTAATTCAGAGACAATAGCAGATAATAGAGTCGAAAAAATTAGATCAACTATATATGTTCACAGATCATTAGATACATCACCTTGTCGTGCAGAGAATTACACACCCAACCAGCTCAAAATGACAAACGCTCCAGCAGCTTTCGTTGAAAACATTACGTAAAATCAAATATTATTGTCGTCCAAATGTATCACACTCCGTTAAAGTGAACGGTCCGTCTGTTTGGGGATGGACGATTATATAAATATGGCTGTTATATGGAAAAGTTGTATGCCTATAACTTTTCCCTGTATAAACTATGCACAGCCGACTCTCGCTATAACGGACTCCCTCATATATATTCTTTCTATCCATAACGGTTGCGCAAAATGCTTCCCTCTAAAACTTTCTCCAATTGTTAGTTATGTAGTTTCTATTCTCTATAACGATTTCCGCCTATAATGGACAAAATGTGTTGATTTAAGGGTAACCGGCATATTTATATGTATTGATAGTCGTCTGTACAATATGTACATAGAACGTAGCTATTTTCCATTTTTTCCGGCCTAAAACTCATGTCTGAATTTTTCGGCCAAACTCCATGAGGGGAAGTCTCGCGCCAGAAAAAAACACGTAAATCTTATTTCGCCGGTTTCTGACCGCCTCAAAGGACACCAAAGCGTTTCGCCGTTTGCACGTCGGCTATTGATTCTACTTTCATGAAATTCGGTCAGAAGATGTATGCCGGAAAACAATCGTTTAAAATTAAATAACTATTGGCTTATAAGCAAGCGGATACAGCGAAAATAACACGGTGTTTTGCGTATTTCCGACAAACGGAGACGAAAATCGAAAACGTAAAAAATACAAACTGTACATACATATTTGTAGTTCGCATACTTCACCCAAATTTCATTCAAATCATTTAATTTTTTTGCCAGATATTTCGCCAAAGTTTTCGACAGCCGAAACGGCGCAAATAACACGTGTTTTGTGTGTTTCATGCGAACGGAGAAGAAAAGCAAAAAAGTAAACAGCATCGTCGTACATACTGATATTCCGCATATATCATCCAAAGTTCATGTTAATCAAATCATTATTGGGATTTCGCCAGCCGAAACGGCGCTAGTAAGGCTTTTTTGTGTATTTCTGGCCAATGGAGACGAAATTATAGATAATTCTGGCATCCATGTTCTGACCCAATTTCATGAAAGTAGACGTGATAGCCGATATGATAGCGGTGAAACGCTTTGGTGTCCTTTGAGGAGGTCAGAAACCGGCGAAATAAGGTTTACGTGTTTCCAGACGGAGGTTGGCCGGAAAATTCAGACATGAGTTTTATGCCGTGAAAAAAGACAAAAAACTACCTACACTGAACATATAAATAGCAAGGGTTGAAAAATGAAGTTGAAGAGAAAAGGTTGCTTAAAAAGAGTTGTAATAGCGAGAGTTCACTGTATATGGGGAACCGTTGTTGCGAATAATAAAAATTTGTTTTAGTTAATAATTCTGCTTTCTTCGAACCGCAAGTATACATCAAACAACCAGAAAACTAAAAAACCTAATCGTACTCGTATTCGGAAAATGTTTACAAAATAAATAGTTCACGACGACAGCTTTGCTTTTCATAATTGGAACGAATTTAATTTCATCCCAGCTACATAGAACAGTAATATATGTACTCTGTCGGAGTATAAAACTTTGAAGTGCTATCGTTGTGCAGCTGACATTTTCAAGTTGGGCCTATAACTAAAAGTGGTTAATAACAATTTCTGCTTTCAAGTTTAAAACTCAATTTACGAACGTTTTGAATTTGAAACATTTTTGGATAAAACCGCAAGGTCATCTGTAATCAGTTAGAGTTAACGAAATCCGTTAGGTAAATGCAACACAGCATTATTATGAAAAAACTACCGATAACTACTTTAACCCTAACCATCCATCCATTCCCATAGCCTAATCATTTTTTCTAACGTAATCCTAAACCATATATTCCTAACTGCTTTAAGCAATCTAAATATATTGAAGTACAACAATAATAGAGTCTCCGCTTCCTGATTTAAACATGTTATAATGCGTAAGATTTCAATCTACAGGATGGTCGAGGTTACACCACAACGTAAGGTAAAAACCAATGTCGATGACTTCGTGGGAACCGGAGTACTTCTCACCCCCAAAGCAATGAAGTACCTCCGCCTTGGCTGCAACTACGGAGGCCAGTTTGGGGCTCAACCGTGCCAGTGGAAAAAGTGCTGGTCAGAGGTAGTCCCAACCACCGGACGAACAAGACTCTTGTGGAAGTTTGTCGTGTCTTGTGGCATGATATACCCTCTCTATGAAGAGCTGTCCAAGTCTCCATTTCAGCGGAGTTCAGCCCTGTCAAAGCGGTGCAGGTTCAGATGATGGCGGTCTTCCACCTTCTCGGCCTTGTACTCTGTATTTCCGTACTACAACATGGCGATGCGCTAGTTCCCTTCATTAATGACATTGTCAATTTCAGCAAGGACTTTGAACGTAAGGATGTTCTACTTCTGACTCCATTGCATCCTCTTGGCAAAGGACAGGGCCGGTTTTTGTAGCCTAATTCCGAACCACCAAATGATTCATACTGTGTTGCAACATTTTTCACGTAGATTACGAATATCATAGTGTCAGAAACGTGTCATAAGGTGACTTTTTTGCGGTCAAAGGTCACAACCGAAAATGCAGGGGTCTATACTTACTCTTTGCTTGTGTAGTACATTGTTTGAGCGCGCATGGTATAGAATATATAGAATACTAATAATAAAAAGTAAAAACTTTTTTCCAAACAAAAAATTAATAAACGCAAACAAACCATCATTTTTGTTTTTGACCTTGAAGCCTTTTAGTGCTTTGGAAAACAGTTTTTACCTTTTATTATTAATATGCTATACCGTGCGTGCTCAGAAGATGTTCTACACCAACAAAGATGTGGCGTAAGTGTAACCCTGCATTTTTTGTTTTTGATTTTTTACCTAAAAAAAGTGAGCTTGTGACACGCTTCCGACACACATGCTTATGATATTCGGAATCTACTTAAAAAATTCTACAAGAAAGTGTGCATCATTTGGTGGTTCGAAATTAGCCCAAATACGAGACCTGTCCTTTGCGTACAAATTCATTGTGACTATACGCGCACTTCTCCAATAGGTAAATATACAGACAATCTCGGTAAAGACGGACAACCACTGATGGTAGTACGAATTTTGGCTATGAATATGGAGCTCGCATATATTGGATTTAGTGGGTTAATCATGCTATGCATAGCATACTCGATCGCATTTCCACATGCTTTGGAACAACCTCTTTCCTGGGCGTTTGACCTGACCACGAGCACGGTCGGACAAATACTGCTTCGAGTACTGAACACCATGATAATTGTGGAGGAACATGTGGTCTTCGTGGCGACGGGCATTTTGTTTGTTGTTGCAGCTTTTATAGCTACTCCTCTAGTAACGCTGATATTGGATGAGCTGGATGCTTCGAAAGCCGAATTCACTCGCCCCGAGCTACGTCAAGTAGAACGGAAGTTGCGAACATATAAAATGCTGCAGCTTTTTCAGATTTGTTTCAATGAAATGTATGGGCAGTTGCTGGTTCCCGGGACAAAATATCTTGTGATAGTCACATCTGTCTTCTGCTTTGTGGGCAGTTTTAGACAAAATGGAATTCAGGCTGCGGTTTTCGGACTTTGTGGAATCTACCTGACTATATTCCTCCTTGTGATATGCATGTACATGGCTGAACCAGATTATAAAAGCTCTCAATTGGTAAATATGTGGTTGCGCCAGAGAAAATGTTACGATGGGATGGCGGGAAAATTGTGGGATCGGCGAATATTGTCCATTCAGGTTATGAGGGTGAAGCTTATGTCAGCTTACTATGTGGACCGGCCCATGGTCATCACAGTTGGTTCTATAATCTTCGAAAATACAGTTAATTATCTTATTATGACTTAATTCCAACATACTGCCCGTGCGTCATTGGCTTACGCAGCAATCAGTATGAGGTTTCAGCCGGTAGTGCTAGAAGAAGAATTAAGCTAATACGTACAGTGGAGTATCTCCATAATAGCACCCTTTATAACAGCATGTTCTCCATAACACTAAATACGTAACACTAAATGATTCACGTGTGTATGCATATTTATATTCATGTGTATATTAAGTATTAGCCGCATATAATTTGAACTCTATGAAACGATGATGAGATATGTTTCCCATAATCGTGCATCATTGACTTTCGACTTTAAGGCATAACTGTGTTTTTGTGGGTATGGTCTGTTAAGAATCGGAAATTTACCGTATTGACCAAGTACATTCATTCGGGACTAAAATTTGTACACCCCGAAAATTTGTACATCTTTTGTGCTGGCGGCTGCCAAGGTATAAGATCTGAATCGGTATTCGAATTCAAATCGGAATTATATCCATATTTTTCCGTATTTTAATCGGAATTAGTATCCATACTTTTGCCAGAAAAATATTTTAATTAGAATTCATAATTACAAATACATTCAAATTTTAAATTCGTATTGAAAAGTTGACATTTGGATTACGATACTTTATTGGTATTCGAAAATTCTTTCAAGTTGTTGCTAATTCCCGCCTTCGGGCAAGTTGTTTTGGCAAAATGAAGGTACTTTAACGGCGGTTTTTTAAATTGGCAGTAATATAATTATTTCGTTCGTAAATGCATCGATTTTCGCAAGATCGGATTCGCGGAGTCAATTTGTAATTTTGCATATTGATTTTGCGTTTATTTTTAGCTACAAATTATGCCAGAGTGCATTAAAAATAAATTTTTAAAAGTATTCGAAAAGTATTTGAATACGTACTCATATGTCTGCATATTTTAATAAAATTGTATTGGAATTCGAATTTACATTTTAGATAGCCGAAATTTAAATTTGTAAGGCGACCCAAAAGCATAAAAAGCATAAATGAGCATAAGTCATTTTCTACGCTGGGACCCTATACTTACTTTACTAGATCGATTCCACCATAGTCAAAACCCCCAAATCCATGTTTTTTCATTTTGAAAAAGCATAAATAGCATCAAAAGCATAAATAGCGTAATAGAATAATTAGTTCATCATTTAAAGGAATGAATCAATGTATTTTTTCAGAATATCAAATTACAATTTACTTATTTGTTCAAAATATATGTGTGTATAAATATGTTCATATCAATATTATAAAAAATGTAAAAGGTAGATTTGCTATTCTATAATTTCATCAACATTATTGGGATCAATTTCTTGTTCCCAACGAAACTTAAAGGTCATCCATGATTGCTGAACAAACTGTTGACTTATTACTGCTTTGTTGGTCTCGGAAAACTACAGCCTACATAATTGTCATCGTTGCAAGTGTTCTGATATTACACAAGGCATTCTTTCATCCTGGGTTGGTCTCATATCAAAACATGTACAGTGGAGTCTCTATATAACAAGTCCCTTTATTACAACATTTCTCTATAACAGTATTATTTTTCCAGCCCTTCTTACATGTACAGTCGACTCTCTCTATAACAGTCCCCTGTATAACAGTACTCTCATTATAAGAGCAGCAAAAAATGCTCCCCTCAAAAACTTTCTCCATTTGTTAACATAGAAATGTCTGTTCTCTATAACAGTTTTTCGCTATCACAAGCGAAATTTGATGCTTTATAGAGTGCTGTTATAGCGAGAGTCGAATGTATAGTGCATTATATGTATAATGTTCTATATAACAACTTTTCCCTATAACAATATTTTTTCGCTTCCCGGCAGAGTTGTTATATAGAGACTCCACTGTATTTATACAGTGGACTCTCTCTATAACAACTCTCCTTATAACAACTTTATTTTTAAGCCCTTCGTAAATGTAGTGTACATACAAACTGTTCAATATAACAACTTTTCCATATAACAACCGTTTTTGTAATTCCATTCAGGGTTGTTATAGCGAGAGTCCACTGTATACATTTGTAATTTTACATACATGGTCAAAAATTCCGGCACTTCTGCCAGCGGTTTTCCTTGACGGAATATCGCCAGCGCATCCACAAGCGAATATTAATTCTAATTTTGGAAAAGCGCCTTGTGCATAGTCATTATTGACACTTACGAGTAAGTGGAAAGATAATTGATCCACACAATTATCCGACTAATATGCCGTTTATCACTTCCAATTCGATTAAAGTAATTGCTTCTAAACGAGAAATATTATTCTCCGCCAATTATGTGCATTAATGCGTGCAAAAACAGACAAATATTTTTGCTTCCAATTAGTATAATCGCGCAGACTATGATCGTATGTTCCCACACATTTTCACACATATCTAACTCGTTTAGAATCAAAGGGACCTAAGGTCACTTTTTGAAAACGCAAAACGTTTGAAAACTTTCCACTACAGTGGAGTCTCTCTATAACAAGTATATTTATAACAACATTACTCTATATAACAACGTTATTTGTTCTGCCCTTCGTACATGTAAGGTGCATGTAACAACATTTCCCTATAATAACATTTTTTCGCTTCCCTTCAGTGTTGTTATAGAGAGACTCCACTGTACACCTTTTTCCATAAGCACACATTACCTCGTACAGAGTAGTCTGTGTATAACAACATTTTTTCTGCAACAAGATTTGTCATTCCTCCGTCGCATTTATACATTTTGAACTTGGTCTTTATAACCATATTTCGATGACAATATTTCACCGTAAAAAAATATTTTTCCCTGCTCTTCCCAATAGAATTCACGTGTTAGAAGTCCCCTATAATAACATTAATTTTTGAGCGGGCAAAATAGTGAAACAAACCACCGCGCTGGAAGCAAATCATCAAGTTTCAAACAGAATTCTCTAATTTACATTGAAACACTTGCGAAATCTTATTTAAAGTGAAATCGTTGTATGTACCTTGGTATCATTTCCCCCCAAAATTATTCATGTTCCGTGTAGCTACAGTTCTCCGCATAATAACATTTTTGTCCTTCCCTTGAATGCTGCTGTACAGAGACTCATTGTATGACGGGTTTTTGTTCCTCGGATAAATTTGCGTTTATTGCACTTAACTTGTTTTGCTTTCAAAGTCTTCGTTTATGTAATTACACATTATACCAATTATGTATTTGTATGCTCAATTTGCAACTGCTAGAATAGGCTCGTTTCATCACTCCAACCATCGCGCTTCATTGACGCTGGAATATGGGAAGGTCCCGTATTTAGTGTATTGTGAATGTCACTAGCTACAAAACGGAAATTTACCATGCTGACCAAATACACTTATTCCGGCTTAAAATTAGCGTTCACCTTTGCATTTTACTTGGGACTGCTTCCCTTAAAATGGAAATTGAATCCCTCCACCGGGAATTTCCTGCATTCACCCCGGAAATTTGTCCATCTTTTGGGCTGGCGGCTGACAAAATATGAGATGTACCTCCATGCTCTGTACGCCATTGGATTCTTCTGGTGGGGGGTCCACTTTAAAACTCGGACATTGGCCCAACTCACCATCGATTTCATGTACGTCTTTGGCTACCCCCATTTCTCGCCCATTCACATGTGCTTAACGGGGAAGCGACAGGATATTTGTCTCTTGATCAATAGCGTCCTCCGGTTCGACAAAGATTTGACTGGTTAGTTGGAAAAGCGTGAACACTTTTGTAGGTACCTTGATTATAGCCAGTTCATGTGCATTCGTAGTCATAATGGAAGTATAAAAACTATTTTGCAGAGCGTTATGGCGCAAAACTGAAACGGGTGAAATGGGACGGATGTGACGTGGTTATATTCAATCTGCTACCTCCATGCTTATTCATTTCGCTGGTGTTAATGTCCATTTTTTGGATGAATCCTGCCGATCCGCGATACTCTTACTATTATATCAACACAGGCTTGCTCTCATGGCTGGGAATTTTGTGGCAAATTGTGGAGTTCCGATTCTATCTTGGTTGTTGCTTTGCTATCTTCTCCATGATTTTCATTTTCTTCGTCTACATCACCGTCAATAACTACTGGATTCGTCGTTTGACTAGGTGAGCTATCTATATCTGACACTTTACGGATGTGTAAGCGAACCTTTAATGCTGTCTTATAGGATAAAATATATCCAGGAAGGTATGACATCCGAATCGGTATTCGAATTCAAATCGGAATTATATTCATATTCAGCATTTTAATCAGAATTAATATCCATATTTTTGCCAGAAAAATATTTTAATTCGAATTTATAATTACAAATACATTCGAAATTCAAATTCGTATTCAAAAATGGACATTTGGATTCCGATACATTATTGGTATTTGAAACTTCCTTCATCCCGCAACTAATTCCCGCCTTCGGTCAAGTTTTTTTCGTTGCAAAATCAGGGTATTCTAGCGATGATTTTTTGATTTGGTAGTAATATAACTATTTCGTAAATAGTAATATAACTATTTCGTAAATAGTAATATAACCATTTCGTAAATAGTAATATAACTATTTCGTCCGTAAAAGCAGTGATTTTGGCAAAATCGGATTTGCGGAGTCAATTTATAATTTTGTGTATTGATTTTGCGTTTATTTTAAGCTATAAATTATGCCATATTGAATTACAAATACATATTTAAAAATATTCGAAACGTATACTTGAATACGTATTCATGTCTCAGTATTTGAATAAAATTGTATTGGAATTAGAATTTATATTTTAGATATCCGAAATTCAAATTTGTATTCATAATTAGGAAAAACGCGTATTTTAATTGGAAGTTTATTCATATTTTTTCGGATGTCATACCTTGGTTTTTAAGCTACAAATTATACCAAATTGCATTACAAATACGTTTATAAAAGTGTTCGAAAAGTATTTTACTACGTATTTATATGTCTGAGTACATAGTTGAATAAAATTGAATTGGAATTATTTATATTTAATTTGAGAATTTATATTTTAGACATCCCAAAAAATTTGTATCCATAATTAGGAAAAACGCGTATTTGAATTGGGATTTTGTTCATATTTTTTCGCATGTCATTCATTGATTTCCAGCTTAAAATAGTATTTGTTTATTCATAACAGAGACAAGCTGGTAAACCTGGACAAGTACATCAGCATTCAAGAGGTCTTGAAGAACTACAGGCGAATGAAGATGCTGAACATCCAATTTAATTACTGCATGTCCTACGTCATCACTCCAACGATGAAAAGCCTGTTGATCTTAGCCACGGCCTGGGCCAACTTCACTTCCGTAAAGCTGCATGGAAAGCTCCCAGTGATACTTTATTCCCTGTTCCCCGGCATGATGCTCATGTGTCTCGTCTGTCAAATGTACCTCTTCACCACTTTGGGTCAAGTGAATGACCTCTCGATCAAATATCTCAAATCATGGACGGCTGGGACGAGTAAAAAAGACAGTGCCAATGGAGGTCAAGCGCTGGCATTGGCGAAGCAGCTGGGGACAATGTCACACATGGGGATTCAGATCGGATCGATTTATTTCTTTACGAAAACCACACTTTTGACCGCGCTTGAAGCCGTGTCGTCTCTAACAATGACCTCTATGCTCATGACACGGAAATGAGAAGTATCAATTACTGAGCTTACTATCGCTTACTATGTCTTTGTAAATATAACATTTTCTCTTTGCAAAAAAATTGTTTCAACTTTTTCCGTCTATAATTTGTAAGTTAGCAATTGTACCAGATTTCGCAGAGCAAGAAGCCATCGACGTTTGTTGTCCTATGTTATATCCCATTTAAAAAATGCCGGAGCAGATGTCGCATGACCTTTAAACTGCCCCACAGGTCAGCAGCGCAAAATATACTGGAGTAGCTTTACCGATGAACTAAAAAATACCATGCAGAACTAACAATTACTGGCCAATTTACTTTCTTTTGTCCTTGCAAGTGTTCCGATATTACCAAATAAATAATTCTTCTTCAAGGATTTTTTCCCATTTGAAAACATTATCTTAGACACTATTTTAAAAGCTATTTTAAACACTATTTTAAACACAACTTTAAGCACTATTTTATTCGCTATTTTAAGCACTATTTTATTCGCTATTTTATTCGCTATTGTGAACACTATTTTAAATGCTATTTTGAACACTATTTTAAAAACTATTTTAAACATTATTTTCAAAATTATTTATTATCATTGCATTTTTGCATTATTTATGGTCACGAATTCAGACAATTAAGCCTTTGCTAACCCTTTAGGAAAGATATTCAGGGACGAAATTGAATTCTTATTTTCGGGAGAGGCGTTAGTATTATTATTGTCACCCTCTAGTGTGCGGAAAGGTCATTTATTTAAATTTTAAATAATTACCGGATTAATATCAATCTGGCATGTCTCACCCAATTTGGTTCATCTATAATTGATATAAAGATGAGGGGAAATTTTCTACGCCAACCAAATGTGGCCATGGTATGCAAATTGGAATAATCGCATAAACTATGTTCATTTCTATCCATCCAATTATTTATATACATAAAGGCATTTAGACATGAGCACATTATAGGTAACGTGTGCCAGCGCTTTTTTGCTGCGGAAAATGACGAACACGATACTAATTTACACCACACAACCTGCATTTGAACTTAGCGGAGTTAACGAGCCCACTAATATAATTGCCACAATCTTGTACCATTGACGTAGGAACGTATACCAAGGCATTTCAGTAGCTTGGGGATATTCAGAGAGAAATCGCAGAAAACCAGTCGCAGAGTTCGGATTTTATTGTGGCTGCTGGTTTGCATTGTTGTCGAATATTTTCTTAAATTGTGCAATTTAATCAAACATAATAGCAAGAAAATACTTCCAATTTAAACAATTATTCAAGCAAATTTTGCAATTTATATTTTACTTCACACAATTTCAATATAATATGCTGCTATACTAAAACAAAAGTTTTAGACGACTAAAGCAATTTTAACGGTGATTTTATTCAACTAATAATCTGCAGATTCAGCTAAAATTGATAGTAATTCGAACGAATTTTAATTTAAATAAACTATATTTAAACAATTTTTAATTTACGTATAAACTATAATCAAACGTTTGAATTTATACATAAACAATTGTTTATGTAATTTAAATTTAATTTAACGTTTAATTTAATTTCAATTAAACGTTTTACTTTTAATAATACATTCAAACAAATATTCAACCAAAACTACATCACAAACATTTTTACAAATATTATAGAGCTTTAGGGTGAAAAATTGAATTACTGCAAATAAGTGCAACAACAATCATAAAAAAACGATTGAAGTGTATTGTGGTATTTTTGTTTCATCGGTGAATATACTTCAGGTATGTGCTTTGAATGAATTTTCTGCACATGTTCGACTGTTGTAAGGAATATTCTATCCTTAGCACTAAATACTCCCTATGCATCTATACCCTTGCAGTATTGTTCTAAAAGTCCGAATCATGTGCCACTTAAACCCACACATTTCCCCTATCACCATACATATACCTACATATTGATATAATGACGTGAGACAAAATTATTTTGAAAAACTGTCTCATATAATTGATAGCACCTTCTAGTTATTTTAGTATTCGGAAAGATAATTTCGTTGAATAATTATCTGCCTAATGCCTTTTTTCCATCAAATTTGGCTTGTCCAGTTGTCCCATAATCGGCAAATTTGTTCTACTGTACCCAACGGCTTTATAAGTATAACGGTAAGCACATTCGGCAACTTGCCAACTAATTTAGTCGCGTAAGCCACTCTATTTGTATCTACACATGCATATTTATTATTGTTTTAACTGTATACAGTGGAGTCTCTCTATAACAACTCTGAAGGGGAGGGCAATGAATATTGTTACAGGGAAATGTTGTTATATAGAATATTGTATGTGACCAATCGTGGGTCACTCTTTATTACGGGCAATTTACCCACATACCTTGTGCATTTTACATTACGCCAATGTGGCAATTATGCCAGTCTAAATCACACGACCAACATCTTATAGATCCTGGAAGCCTTAACTATGGGGCGTTGTAGTTCCGATAGACAGTCGATTTGAATCCAGAGCGATGATTGATAAGAACATCTTGGTCTTCGTATCCTCCGTAGTGCACGTATACAGTGGCTGTAGTTCTGTGCTTGTCCAGAGTCCTTATAGTTATATAGAATACTAAATATGCACCTTACATGTACGATGGGCAGGAAAAATAATGTTGTTACTGAGAAATGTTGTTATAAAGAGACTTGTTATACAGAGACTCCACACATATACACAGTACACATATGCAGACGGAATTGGTCACACTTTTTCATTACGGACACAATTAGTAACACTAATGAATTTAGGCATGTATATATTTTTATGCAGGTATACATACCTATGTACCTACATAATTACGTATAGCCGTCTCCATTGGTGCTTCGGAGCGATCGCGTGTAATTTCACTAATTGTGTATCATTGACTTTGGAGTAAGGCGTTTTAGTGATTTTTGTGGGTATCATCTGACACAGATCGGAAGCCATGTTAACCGAGTACACTTATTCCGGTTTAAAATTCACTTTCACCTCTGCATTTTACCTGGGACTGCTTCCCTTAAAATGGAAATACAATCCCAAAACGGGGAATTTCCTGCATTCACCCCGGAAATTTGTCCATCTTTTGGGCTGGCGGCTGACAAAATATGAGATGTACCTTCACGCCTTGTACGCCATTGGATTCTTCTGGTGGGGGGTTCACTTTAAAACTCGGACATTGGCTCAACTCACCATCGATTTCATGTACGTCTTCGGCTACCCCCATTTCTCGCCCATTCACATGTGCTTAACGGGGAAGCGACAGGATATGTGTCTGCTGGTCAATAGCGTCCTCCGGTTCGACAAAGAGTTGACTGGTAACTTATAATTCCATGAACACTTGTCCGTACCTATATTGTCGCCAATTTATGTGCATTCGTAATCATAATGGAGGTATAAAAACTATTTTACAGAACGATATGGCGCGAAGCTGAAACAGCTGAAATGGGACGGATGTGACGTGGTTATATTCAATCTGCTACCTCCATGCTTATTCATTTCGCTGGTGTTAATGTCCATTTTTTGGATGAATCCTGCCGATCCGCGATACTCTTACTATTATATCAACACAGGCTTGCTCTCATGGCTGGGAATTTTGTGGCAAATTGTGGAGTTCCGATTCTATCTTGGTTGTTGCTTTGCTATCTTCTCCATGATTTTCATTTTCTTCGTCTACATCACCGTCAATAACTACTGGATTCAGCATCTGGAGAGGTGAGTTATATGTATAGCGTAACAGTGTAGCACATTACAGTGGAGTTTCTTTATAAGAAGTCTCTTTATAACAACTTTTCTATATTGCAACATTATTTTTTCCGCCCTTCGTACATACAAGCTACATAGGTATTTTATGTCCTGTATAACAATTTTTCTCCGTAACAATATTTTTCGCATTCCCTTCGGAGTTGTTATATAGAGACTCCACCGTACTGATGTACAAGCGAACCTTTTGTGCTGTATTAGAGGATATCATATGTATTTTCAGCGTAAATTGAAGTTGTTTATTATTCCAAGGTATGACATCCCAATCGGTATTCGAATTCAAATAGGAATTATGTTCAAAATTTTCAGCATTTTCATCGGAATTAGTATCCATTTTTTTGCCAGAAAAATATTTTAATTGGAATTTATTGTTGCAATATATTCGAAATTCAAATTTGTATTCAAAATTTGACATTTACATTCCGATTCTTTATTGGTATTCTAAAATTCCTTCATATGTTCCCAATTCCCTCCTTCGGGCAAGGTTTTTTGGCAAAATCAAGGTATTTTAACGACGGTTCTTTCAGTTGGCAGTAATATACGTAACTATTTCGTTCGTAAAAGCATCGATTTTTGCAAAATCAGAATTACGGAGTCAAACTATAATTTTTTGCATTAATTTTGCATTTATTTTCGGCCACAAATTATGCCGGATTGCATTACAAATAAATTTTTTAAGCTATTCGAAAAGTATTTAAAGTGAGGGGTGGAGATCGAAATCAAAATCCGAATCGGTAATCGGAATTCATCCGAATTAAAAAAAATAATGCAAGATTTGTATCGGAATCGAAATCCATATTTAATGATCGGAATTCAGTAAAAATCGAATTAAATATCGATTCCGATTCTGATCTTTTTTAGTTGCCACTTTAGGACTGTTTTTCATAATCTGTGTTTAAATATAGGAATGAAGGCAGAATTTGCATGTTCGTATTATGATTTTGTGGATTTGACTTCCATGTATCTCAGTTTTATTAACGATATATTCTGTTGTGTTATGTATACAAACGCAATGAGTATGTACATACTACATTGTAGTTGTATGTGTATTACCGTTATATGTATATAGTTTGTACGTATACATACAATGTAGTGCCTGTACGTTATTTAAGCGTCCTTGCATTTTTAAAGAAAACCTTAGGCGGAATTTGAATCTGATTGAATTTTACAATAACAAATTGCTAGGTTCGACTAATAGTTTTAATAAATTTCATATTTTCGGTAATTTTTTAGGATCAAAAATAGATGTGTTAAAACTGTATAAACCGTTTTAAATGCACTATGAACTGCTATATGATTTTTAACGTGTATGTTACTAAACAACATTTAAACACAATAGGGCTTGTTCCGTACATGTTGCTAAAGGTCCGAATCGGAATCAAAATCCGAAAGATCCGAAAAATTAACCCCTGTTTAAAATACGTATTTATACGCCCGAATATTTGAATAAATAGTATTAAAATTAGAATTTATATTTTAGATATCCGAAACTTAAATCTGTATTTAGAAATAGAAAAAATGCGTACAATGGTATATCTGTATAAGAAGTCTCTTTATACAACAACATTTCTCTATAACCTTATTGTTTCCTCCCTTCGTACGTATAGCGTACATATGTATTTAATGTTCTATATAGCAGCATAACAATATATGCTTCGCCACTTCCTTCAGTGTTGTTATAGAGAGATTTCACTGTATTTTAATTCGAATTTTAATTCATATTTGTTGGATATCATTGCTTGGTTTATTCATAACAGAGAAAAGTTATTACACATGGACAAGTACATCACCATTCAAGAGGTCCTGAAAAACTACAGGCGAATGAAGATGCTCAACATCCAATTTAATTACTGCATGTCCTACGTCATCACTCCAATGATGAAAAGCTTGTTAATCTTGGCCACGGCCTGGGCCAGCTTTACAACGGTGAAGATGCATGGGCATCTCCCTGTGATACTTTATTCCCTGTTCCCCGGGATGTTGCTCATGACCTTCCTCTGTCAAATGTCTCTCTTCACCACTTTGGGTCAAGTGAATGACCTCTCGATCAAGTATCTCAAATCCTGGACGGCCGGGACGAGTAAAAAGTACAGTGCCAATGGAGGTCAAGGGTTGATATTGGTGAAGCAGCTGGGGACAATGTCACACATGGGGATTCAGATCGGGGCGATTTATTTCTTTAGGAAAACTACGCTTCTGACGGCGCTGGAGACGGTGTCTTCTCTTACAATGACCTCTTTGCTCATGACACGGAGATGAGAAGTATCGTTTGAGCTAACTAAAGATGTCGAAGTTGTAAATATGTATACATAACGTTTTCTCCGTGCAAGGAAATTGTCTCAACGATTTTCAATACAGAATTATCCAGCACAGGAATATCAAGAAAATTTTTGTTTATAGTTAATTGAGCTGTGCTACAGGATTTTGTCTGGAAAAATGCAATTGATTTTTGATGTAACATCAAACGTTGGTGCTTGCTTGATAATTAAGAAACATACGAACTTTTATAGTTACATATACTTATGTTTATTGCCCTGACGTTTCCAGCTTACTGTTCTTGAAAAGTATAAAAGTGGTTATTTTGCGTTGTTTGAATGCATTTGATAGATGTACATATAGGTATACCCAACATTTTATATACTTAGGTATATATATTTTCTAATACAGTGGAGTCTCTATATAACAACTCTGAAGGGAAGGGCGAAAAATATTGTTACAGGGAAAAGTTGTTATACATGTATAGAACATTAAATATGCTCCTTACATGTACGAGGGGCTGGAAAAAATTGTTGTTACAGAGCAATGTTGTTATAAAGAGACTTGTTATGGAGAGACTCCACTGTACAACTTTCTTGATCTTACCAGGTTATCAAACGGTTTAATGTACAGATATGGATTCACATTGGAAAATTTGCAAGTTAAACAAATATAGCAGGAAGAAAATGCTACATTCGATTCTCTCTACAACAGTTCCCTGTATAACAGTACTCTCGTTATAACAGCAGCAAAAAATGCTCCCCTCAAAAACTTTCTCCATTTGTT